>JAGDQP010057109.1:2073-12807 GCA_022664845.1 Lepisma saccharinum | reverse complement strand
TACTTTGCCTGTAGGTTTCACCATAAATGAAATTATATCTTCTTCATAGTTATCCATTTGCTTTTCCCTAGTATCTTTACACTGAGAAAGAAGATCCGTAATAATATTCGAAATTTCTAAGTTAATCAGTGAATAAATTGGAGGTAAACCTGGATTCCAGATTGGGTAGGTACGTCAATTATAAAACAATATAATTTCTCACTAATCATTAAAGATTAGTTATGTCTCTTAAGCTCTCAATTAGCGACCGAAACCAGCTAGAAGATTAGATAAGCGACCCAATCAAGTTATTCTAACTAGGCTTAGATAGGCGATCTAACTCGGCCATTCCAACTACTACCTAATATTTGGTTTGTTTGAAAAATAAGGCGAGTTGCGACGTCCCTGGCGTTTGAAGAAGCAATAATCGTTCGGTTCGTGGTGTGCTGGTTACTAGCGTGGATGGCGTCACACCAACACCGTATCGTGGCGCCATCTGTCCTAGCAGTGTGATCTGATTTCTGAATGCCAAGGTATCGGGCCCGCTGAAATCCATCGACAATTGCAGACGGTGTATGGAAATGCAGTGATGTCCCTTAAGGAGGTGTGTAACTGGTGCAATTCATTTGACGAAGGAAGGACCGTGACGGCCAACATCGTCTGGGAAGGGTGTTGCTGTGGTGATTGAGGAACTGATCAAGAAGTGCCAAACAATCACAGTGCGGGTGGTAACTAAAGAAGCAAACATTTTGTCGAAACGCGTCCATTACGTATGCATGATGTGTTGGGCTCAGGAAAGTGTGTTCATGTGGGTCCCGAAATTGCTATTCGAAGAACAAAAAGCCACGAGAATGGGGATGGCTCCGACCCATTTTCTGCCGTTTAATGTGGAATGCAAAGAGTTCTTGAAACACATTCGTCACGGGTGATGAGACAATTGTTCACTTAACGACCCCCACGTCGTCGTTACTCACTCACATGAAAACACCCATCGTCCCCTCCTTCCAAGAAGTTGAAGGTCACGGCACCCCAGCGCAAAATCATGGTCACAGTCTTCTGGGACTATCGAGGTGTACAGCTTATCGGTATGTTGGAACGTGGTGAAACGGTGAATGCCGACAGGTACTGCCGTACCCTCAACAAATTACGCAAGGCTATTCGAAGGAAACGATCGAAACTACTGCCAGACGGTGTCATTCTATTGCATGACAATACTCGTCCGCACAGGGTAACTACCACCAAGAAATGGCTGCGGCGTTACTGCTGGGACAGAATGGACCACTCACCCTACAGTTCCGACTTAGCCCCTTGCGACGATCGTTTGATTGGCCCCCTGAAGCGCCTCTTTGGAAGAACATCTGCAAACAGAACAGGAGGTGCGTGATGTAGTGACAACATGGCTCAATAATTGTGACCCCTAATTTTTCCGAAATAGAATCTTTGCATTGTCGCAGTGATGGAACACGTGCCTGGACCAACGCGGTGGTTATGTAGGTCATTAATGACCAGGATATCCGCCATGCGAACACGTGTAACATGTCCAAATATATTACTTTGTTCCATAACGAAAGTACTTAACTAATTTTTCAAACAAATCAAATAGATAACCGAACTCGACGATCCTAACTACTACTTGCAGCCGAGAAAGGTAATCGAAGTCAGTCATTCTAACCACCTAAAACTTAGATGGGTAACGTGATCTTAATACCTAAATGGTCACCCAAACTTAGCCACTCTACTATTCTAGGGTCTACACGTGCCACTAACTTTTATCTAAACTCGGTCTCGAAAGTTAAAAGTTAACCTTTGCTCTCCAAATTAAAAATTCTGGCATTCTATAAAGGTTGATTTTCTTTTTTAAATCTAGTTTGTGATTCTGGTACACCATCTTACATTCTAAAACAATACGCAAACTTTTCTTTAAAATTAGATATTAAAGGAAACGACTTTGAAACAGCAAATACTGCGAAAACCTCTCCATATGTTCCAATTTTATGGGTGTCATCTATATGATCATTCAGATGATTCAAAACATTAATGAAGAATTGGATAGTAAGAAAAGTTTTAGAAGAGACGTTTTGTATGATTCTCACTAATCAATAGATTTCAGACAAGGTGATTTCGGTATCTACCATTAATGAGAAAAATGTTGATCTGGTAGTTTGAAAAAAAAAGAGACGTGTAAACAATGCTCCCCGGCATATGAAAGTGAACCTTTGATGTAATGCTGGAAGAAATGTATTCGTACTAATGACAGTACTGAATGGAGGATTAATTTGAACATTTACATGAATATTGAGGAGGTAAAGGGAACATAACCATGCAAGTATATAACGTAGTTCAGTGACTGAAGTCATCCATAAGGTACCAAATACATTTTCTGGTTCTTTCACAGGGAGAAGAAAATTCGAAAAGATCCTGCATACAGATATGTGTGCCGGTGTGTGATAAAAGAAACTTGCCTTAAACAGTAAATATACTATGAAATCCCAGAAAACTGCTTACCTTGCATCTGGCCGTCTGACTGGAAGGATTGTGGCATCTGCTGCTGAGTTTGAGGCGCACTTGCCGGAGGCTGGGGTTGCTGTTGAGGCTGCGGTTGCGGTGCACCTGGTTGTGGAGTTCCATTCCCGTAATTTGGTGGATATCCTCCGGGTACAGGTGTACCTGCTGTTGCCGTTGGTGTAGCCACTGATGAAACATGACGGGATCCAGAACTACATATACTATCAGGAGTTTCAACTCTTCCTTCACCAGCACCTGTGCAATGTAAAGAAGAATCAAGTTAAGATGGTAAATGTGAATTTCAGAAACTCAAAATAAGGGAAAATGTAACAAAATTTCCCTACATATAATGTTATCGTTTGCCCACATAATATTTATCGCCGAGAGTATTTGATGATTCCTACACATTACGCACACACCAAAATAAAATGTGGTAAAGTGGAGAAAAAATCATGTTAACCATATAATTGATGTGGATAATGAAAGAACCATCATTTTCGCATAAAGGCATTGAAAAACAGCATTCGAATATGGCTTTTCTGTACGCAAAAGGAAAGTAGCTTGCAATGCATTTACGAAACGTTTTCTCTTCCTGACTTTTTCTTTCAGATGAAAAGCACATAAAACGAAATCAGCCTTAAATATACACACTTGATTGATCAACATCATGACTTCACGACAGAACTAAATTAAATAACGTCCAAAGTAATCGACTACTAGGTTATAATACATTTTAATTTACTGACCACTCGTTGAAGGTAAGATTTACGAAAGAAATGCAAACTTAATTGGCAGAAAGTACAGAGTTTCTACCTACAATTGCGAACGTAATCTAAACTACGAAGTTGGCTCAGCAGAAAGTTCGGTTAGCAAATGTTTAAACACAGTATGTTATATGCTACTTTCCTACTACACATAAATTTATAATTATGTACAAATGGACTGACAGAAAAATTTAGTCACAATTGAACTGTTTATTATAAAAAGGGCACGTTTCTTACAGGAGGAACGAAAAAAAAATATTGACATTTCTGAACAAAATGCCATTTGAATAAACAGAAGCTTCATTACATCGCAAAAACTTTGTAAAACATGTAGTTGTGCTCTTAAATCAGCAAATGAGGCGATGCAGTGAGCATACTATGGTGTTCAAAAATCTATATGTGGTAATATATGTATCATCACATAGCAACATGACAGCTCCTCATCACCACTCCTCTCTTGTTTCAAATTCTACCATGTCACCAAGCCTTTGGTGAAACGTTACCACCTTTCATTCATTCTTCTCTCTCTCTCTCTTTTCAAGCGACTAAGGTAAAAGCACCAGTAATGGGCAGTGTACTAGTAATGGACACCTGAAGGGAAATTTCGTAAAATAAGATTTTCTTAAGGGCGGAAATAATTTCCCCTATGTAGGGAAATTTAATATAGTATGTTCTGATGCCACTGAATATTTTTCGCTCGTCATTGGTTTTATCTGGTATTTCTGACATAATGAAGTTGGTTCAATGGTCGCATCTACTCTTCCATGCAGGCAAGCAAGTGATTAACAATACTTCTTTTGTTGTTCTGCACTATTATCTATTACGAAATGTCTTTGTTTCAAGCATATAAATGGCCAAAACAACTGTAACTTAGATCTGTTTTGCAAAGCACGGGGTGTCCATCACCGGTACGGCAACGTAAGTTTCTGTCCAGTTTTGGACATTTACTATTCACTACTGGGTTGAAATAAAAATCCTTGGTTGATTAAGATGTTATTAACGTCCTAAGCGAGGTTATGAGCTTCTAAAGACGAGGCTTACAGTTTTTGTTAAAGTGAGCTCCGAACCATTCCTTTCAATAGGCCTCAGCGGAAATTAAACCCATGACCACACGTGCAAAACGTGAGCGTGCTAAAATCTCGGCTAATTCGAGGGCGAAATCGTAATTCTGTTAGTTATTTTACTTCAACTTGAGAATGATTATTTATTTTTCATGACCATAAGTTTGTCAGGAAATTTTTGGTCCCATTTTTTTTTTTTTTAATGGACACGGGGATGCCCATTAATGAAATGATTTGTTTCAGTATTGGACATTATTCATTACAACTTAAAATTTACATTTTTACGGCCACAATGACGGCTCAGGCCGGAATAGGATAGGGAAAAGAAAGCGGGCGGGAGTTGGACAGGTCTAAACTGAAGTTGACATCAGGGCATTTATCTGGCATAACGGAGGAAAACCCCTGTTAAAACCTCAGTAAGGATGGTCGACCGCTGGTTTCGAACACAGAACCTTCGGAATCATCGCTCAGTGGAATTTCATGAAACAATCAAATAATCGAAGAACAGCATTTAACATATAATCTTGTTTAGTACTCATATTCTCAACATCAGCAATGATTAATTAAATTATTTCGAGTTGAACAGTACGTCCATTACTAGAACATCCAGTTTTTTCCGCGTCCATCACTGGTACAAAAACAATGTTGAAAAAAAAAAAAAAAAAAAAAAAAGGGTTAGTTACTCTCAAATAGTGTGTGTTAATGAAAGTAATGGGTAGAAGTCAATACAAGAAAGCATGGAGAACGTGTAACATTCTCATTTGGTTGGTAAATAAACTTGAACTGTATTTGAGTTAAAAATTATAACGGTGAAAAGTGTCCTTTACTGGTGCGTTTCCCTTATATTCTTTTTACATCTGATTTTATTGTACAGAACCTACTTTATCCATACTTTTCGGAATGTTACAACCGAAGATGATACATTTAATAGTTAAATCAAACAAACATCAACTAACACTAATTCTCGAACAACTACTTTGCATTCTTCAGTGAACTCAAACTTCGACACCACTAACGAGAAACCTAACAATAGCATACAAGGGCTGTTCAAATTTTGTATACTAATACATGAAACCAGAAATTGTTTTGTATATAAATACGTGATCGTGGGGTTGCCTAGCGGTGTCCTTCGACTTTAACTGGCCCTGTTTTCAAACCTCATGCTAACAGCAGTAACTGTGTAGAGTGGGTTAAGTACCCATAGCGATTGTCAGTTACCAGACCATTAAGGAACTAGAAAAGTAGCGGGTATGTGTGAAATTCTGTGTCAAATTGTACAAAGCTTTCACAGAGACCTTCGAAATGTTGCACGAAGCCTATGATGAAGAATATTCGAGTCGAACACAACCTTACGAATCGTGCGGACGTTTTAGAACGGGTCGAACCTCCACCGAGGACCACGCGAAATGCAGATGGCTGTCCACATTTATCGACATCAATAACGTGGAAAAGGTGCGGGTAGTCATTCGTGCAAATCGTCGTCTCACCGTACGTGAAGTTGCTGCTGTACTGAACATCAATTACAGGTTCGTGTCACACGATTTTAGACGGAAAAACTGCAGATGCGACGTGTTGCCGCTAAGTTTGTGCCATGTCTAACAGCCGAAAAAAGAGGACCAAGACAGAACGTGAAGAGTTGTTACGCCGATAGAATGCTGACACAAATTTCCTAAAGTTGGTGACTGATGATGAAACGTGGGTATACGTGTACGACATGGAATCATCACAATGGGTCGGACAATCCTCATTACGGCCAAAGAAGCACGAATAAATAAATTTCACGTTAAAGCGAAGTTAACTGTCTTCTTTGACTGCCAGGGGATCGTCCATTTGTAGGTTACGTAACGTGGTTCCACAATGAATGCAGCATTCTACGTTAACGTTACGCAACAGTTACAAGAAAAGGTGCGGAGCAGAAGATATGGCAGAACAAGTCCTGGAAGGTTCATCTCGATACTGAATTCCCATTTCTTAATCGTTGCCCGGGAGTTTTATGCAAAGAACCAGACATCTGCTGTCCCCCACAACAGTCTACTTCTTCCTCTTCTCTAAGATAAAATCAACCCTCAAAGGTCGCAGACTTCAAAACATAAAGGAGATCCAGCAGAAATCGCTATGGAATCTCCAGGCCATTCCAGAACTGGAAAAAACACTGGGAGCGGTGTGTGCATAGTGGAGGGGAGTACTTCGAAGGAGACAAGTGAGTATTGTCATTTTCTCCATTTTTAAAAGTTCGGTTTCTTTTTGAACAGCCCTTGTAAGTTCACAATTTTCAGCAATATTTCACTTTCTTCCAACTGTACACTAAGTACATACCTTTTAAACACGTGGAAATTCAACATGGAACTTGAACTCTAACAAATGAATTCTAAAAATTCTTCGCAGAAATCCATCATATCCATTCTTACCTTCCTGCGCCCCTTCCTCCTTGGGCAATGGATGACTAGGTTGTCCTTCATCTATATTCTTTCGCTGATCTTGTAACGGGTCAAACTCTCGAGAATTCATGTTTCTGGCTGCATTAGATTTATCCGGTGATTCAGCGTCTAAAAATATACACACGTAGACGTATACTTAACACTTCCATCCCATGAAATTATGAACTGAAATACAGGTAATTATTCCTCATTATGTGTAATGTCTCCACGGGCGTAGCTCAAGCCCAGTGGGAGGTCCGTAACGTGGCGGATAACGGAACGGCCTTCAGATATGGACGCTAGTTGTGAAATAAGCGGGCTCTAGCAAGAACCGACAAATAAGCAGTCCCAACCAATGAGCAATGAAGATAAAACATCTTAAATCTTCCTGCGAGCATGAAAGCAGAGAGGAGGCAGCCCCTCCATCATGCTAAGAAGCTGCACGCCAATCCCCTACACTTCTTAAACAAAAGAAGATTAAAAGAAGAAACAGTGAGTTTCCCAGACGGACCTACAAAATTGGAAATTGGCGAGGATTAAGGTACATGAATACTGGAACCTGGAATATAAGGGGAATGAACGGAAAGGAAATAGAACTTGAAGATGCAATAAAGAAGACCAAAGTAAGGTACCTAGCCATACCGAAAACCAAGAAGAAAGGAAATCGAGTAATGGAACTAGACGAAGGACATATTTTCATATATAGCGGAGTTCCGAAAGTAGAGAAGGAGTAGCACTAATGATCCACAAAGAGAATAAAGACAACTTAATAGGATGGGAATTCATAAACGAAAGAATAATGACAGCCAACATCAAAGAGCAGGGTTCCCACTCATTTGCCAAGATCAAATTCCCTGACTTTTCCAGGTCACTACTCAGAAATTTCCAGGTACCCCATTTTGTATATATATCATAATTCCATGGGAAAATAAAGATCATAGTTGCATTAAAATAAAGATACATCAAAATATTTCACTGTATTCTTTTCTTAAATTGCTTCATGGTTGGCACATTAGCCTCCAAGTAATTTCTAAAACGATCTAACATTAAATGCCTGCTGTAGCTAAATGAACTTCAAACAATAAGCTATCAAATTCCCTGACTTTTCCAGGTTTTCAGACATTTTAGTGAAATTCCCTGACTTTTCCAGAACTTTTTACTGCTAAGCTGGATTCCCTGACTATTCCCGGTTTTCCAGGTGAGTGGGAACCCTGAAGAGGAATAATTTCTTCGAGACTCCAAAAGATTAAAGATAACATAAAACAAGAAACTGTAATATTAGGAGACCTGAATGGTACAGTGGGTAACACGTAAACGAATTAAGACAGGTCATAGGACCAAATGGAGAAGACATGTTAAATGATAATGGCAACAGAGTTTTAGAATTCTGCCTAACAAACGACATGGTAGTGGCAAATACACAAGAAAAGAACCAACACGCAACGAAAAATCCATAATACCTATAGACTACTTCATAATAGAAAGAAAAGCAATAAAGAAAACAAGAGACGTCCGAGTTCAGAGAGGCCCAGAGATAGGAAGCGACCATAAACTAGTAATCATGGAAAGGGTAATTTAACGAAACACAGATATGCAGAAAATAAAAAATACAAGAGGAAGGAAATAGAAAACGAATAAAAATATACGAACTAAAAGACACAAAGACAAGAGAGGAATATCAACTTTTAATTGCAACAAAAAATAAAGAAAATAGGCGAATTCAGAGAAAAGAAGGAACATAGACTCGCTATGGACTGAATTATAAAACATCCTATTACAAGTAGCAGAGGAAACCTGCGGAACAATGAAACTAGGTAGCAATAAGAAAAGAACTCCATGGTGGACAGAAGCAGTGAAAAAGGAAGTTAAGAAGAAGAAAGAGTTATGAAAAAAGTACCTAACAAAGAAAGATCTGGAGGCTTTCGAAGAGTATAGAAAACAGAGAGACAAAGCTAAAATCACGGTACTACAGGCTAAGAAAAAGGCATGGGGAAAATTTGGGGAGAGTATAGAAGAAAACCAAAAATTGTTTTATAAGGTATTAAAACGATGAGAAAGGAAAAGGAATGCCCACTAAAATTCATAAAAGGAACTCAGAACAAAACCAAAAGGGATAATGCAACGGTGGACCTATTGCAAACAGAACCGCACATGGAGGACAGAGAACACCGAGGAAAACCTGGATAGACCAAACGAAACTGATGGAGCAAATGAAAAAAACAGCACAGAAATGGAAGAACTAAATCAAGCACTAAGAAGAATAAAACCAGGTAAGACCAGCGGACATGACGGAGTAACACCTGAAATATATGGGAAAAGCTGGAGAACTGCGAAATATGGATACAGAAAGCAGTACCGAAAGAATAGGAGATATCAGTAACAATACCAATTTTTAAGAAAGGAAACAATAGAGAATGGCCAATGAGAAGCGTGCAAGACCTTATCTTCACCCTCAAACAAATCACAAGCAAAACTATAGTATATAACAAAACGGCACACCTGTGCTTTGTGGATCTACAAAAAGCATTCGATAGGGTCCCATGGAAAGAGATGTGGAATGTGCTAGAAAAGAGAAATGTAAACAAAAGTCTTCTAAACGCTATACAAAGTGGGTACAAATCTTGTCGAAGCTATGTAAAGACAGGCAACCATCAATAGGAGGAATTTGAAATCAGAGCTGGAGTGAAACAAGGAGATATTTTATCCCCGTATCTGTTTATAATTATCATAGATGAAGCACTCAAGGAATATCACAGCAAAATGGAACCGTGTAGGATACTGGAACATGAATACTGTAAAACTAACAGAATTACTCTATGCAGATGATATGGTATTAATAGCTAAATCACAGGCAGACTTACAACATAACTTAAATATACTAAGTGCAGAACTGAAGAAGAAGAATATGGCAAAGAGAAAACTAAAACCATTAGCAAGAAAAACACGAAACATAAAATCAAGCTGGATAACGAAACATTAGAACAAGTGGAAAACTTTAAATACCTAGGAGTTAACGTAAACAACCAAGGAAAAGAAGAAGAAATAAAAGACAATCATGAAAACAGGAAAAAACGATAAACAGAGGATTCATAGAAAAAAAAAAGAAATATCCACAAAGACCAAGCTGACTATATACAGAACAACCTGTATACCAACACTCACGTACAGCAGCGAAAACTGGGCCCTAAATGGAGAACATCTACAAGCCATAAAAACACCCTACTAAAGAAGAATAATGGGGGAAACCAGGAAGGACAGAATAAGAAATCAAACTATTAGATAATCAATTAACATTCAACCATTACAGGAAACAGTGGAACGTAATCAAGTTAGATGGTTTGGACATCTAAATAGAATGGAAGAAACAAGACTACCAAAACAAGTATGGGAAGCACGCCCCCAAGGACGAAGACTAAAAAGAAGACCAAGGAAAACCTGGAACATGATGTTAAAGAGATACTGAAAACACCAAGATTGGAGTGAAACCAAGCCAAGAAAATGACTGCAAATATGTAAGCTCTGTAACACCTCGACACCACAGGGTAGAAGAGGACGCGACCAAGTATATGTAATGTTTTCACTATATTATGACGTATCTTTTTCACCATCTTATGAATTTAAATATATTTGCAAGGCCTTGTTTGTGTGGACTCCTGTTGTTACACACGAAGTAAATGTATTCGTTACACTCCAACTCAATCGACTTCGGAACCTTAACCTGTCTCTTCTTCAAGGATTAAACGGCACTGAAAGTTTAAAGATAATAATAAAAATCTGTAAAGAAAGGAGACAGAACAAAGCAAAACAATAAAAAAAAAACAAGGTAATGGAATGATACGCAAACTTTTTTCCAAGTTTCCAGACACACCGGACCAAAATTTGACAACTGTATATCCAAAAAGGTGTTTTAGAAAAATAAAAAATATATAAATAAATATTATTATGAATAATATAACAATAACCACAACCGGAACTGTGTGAGATCTAGAAACAAGAAATGTATTACAT
>JAGDQP010057108.1:0-12808 GCA_022664845.1 Lepisma saccharinum | reverse complement strand
ACATTAATACAGCTTTTATGTACATTTTTTTATGTACTTATCTATAATAAATTGCAAAAGAATTGTCCATAAAATTGAAGTGAAGTGCCGTTAATGTTAAGTGTTTTCAATTTTCCTTTTCAATTATAACGTAGATTTCGCTTTATATGCGTTTTTCTAAGGCGCCATATTACACTTATTGAGAAATACAAATTTAATAGTGCAGCAATGCCCAAAGTGTTAAAGAAGAGAAAATGCACATAACTAAGAAAGGAGGAAAATATTCTTATTCTTACATGATGGTAAAAGGACAGGTCTTTATTTATGGCGACTGCGACTGCATTTTACTACAAATAACGTCTTTGTAACATAAAGGGAATAGTAAAGGAGTAGTGACTCTCAGAGTGGCTCCGTGGATGAGCGGTCAACGTGTCGAGCTACTAACGACGAGTGCAAAACGTTTCAGCTTCAAATCCCACAGCAGACGGTTGGATAATTCACTGCTGGAAAATTAATACTGTATATCATGATGAAAGAAACGGACAAAATGCAGCTAAATGTGTATGCCAATAGACAGCAACCATGCTCTGTTTGGCAAACTGAACCCGTTTCTTCATGTCCGCTTCTTGAATTCAACATCTTTCCTCTCAACCATTATTCAACGTCGAATAAACCGTTTAGTTGAACAGGCGGACATTTCGGTATATTTACAACGTTAAAATATTTGGGTACTAACGTTAAATCCACGTATTTTTAACGTATGTGTGCTACTGTGGTAGCGTCGCTTTTGTCCGTTCATGGATATTTTGTATCTTTGAAGTTATTTGCTTTAAGGAGCGACGGGTGGATCGATTTAGCAACTAATAGATACATTGCAGGGTTCAATTCTGTAAACCTTAGGCTGGCCATATTTCCTCTAGACAAAAACGGGCAAGAACGTTGCGAAGAAAATTTTGGTTGATAAACAGTCGTTTGCACGAAAACTTTGACCATGGCCCACAGGATGATATGCAAGCAACAAGAGCTTTACTTGCAGTGATATTATCGCTTTCTCTATCGAGTCCGTGCAATTTGCGATCCTACAGAATATCGTGCGCTTTGCTACCCCAGGGAAATAAATCGTGCGTTTTGTGACCTATCTGCTTATTTTGTACTCGGTGACGTCTTGTACAGTTAAGTTCATTTATGATATTACATCTTAACTGTGCATTTAGCATCCCTTCGAAGTCTGAGGTTCCGCAAACCTAACCTAAGGTGACAGTTTCCATTCCTTGAACCAACTTTCAAAAGTTCGCCCGGAGGGAATAATAGTATCTCGAATGTCCAAAATGCAATACACACATGCAGAACTAAACGCAAAATAACACTAAACAAGGAGGCAAAATCACGGACGGAATGGAAAACGGGAGAATCTAACTTGACTTTAACTTACTTGCCTTCGCACGCTCCTGCTCGCTCGGCATTAATTTGTGTCTGTGCCTGACATTTGCGTGGTTTTATCTCACATTCTGTACGAAGTTGATGTATCACATCAATGTTTAAGTGAAATTAAAAAAAGTAATGAATTTCGGTTTCCCAAAATGAACTGGGAGTCGCCGTGGCTCAGGCGGTAGCACTTCTAACTTCGAATCGGGTTCAAACCCCGTCCAGAACGCTGGAGATTTTTCTTGTAGTGTTCCCATGCCTGGCACCCTTAGGTGCACTCAGCCTCCTATCAAATTGAGTACCAGAGTGTCCTTAGTATTCCTGGGCGCCTTGGGAAGTAAAGGCGGTCGATCGTGGGACTGGGCACCCCCTTCCTCACTTCCTGCTGTGGGTCGAGAATATGTCACTAGCTAAACATTCCCCAGGCGCAGTTCACGACCCATGGACATCGCACAGGAAATACCTTTACCCAAAACGAATTCCCTTGGCTTGCTTCCAAAATGAAACTGCTAATGTAACTTAATTTGACCTTACCAGAAATATGCAACAAGCTTCTTACATGTATTAAAAGACAAGAAGAATCAATCTAGTTACTAGTGCTAACAGGTTCAACATTGGAATTTCAATATGAATAATTATTGAGGATCGCAAAACGCACGGTCACCTGTATTTAGGGCCGCAAAGTGTACGGGTCGCAAAATGCACGGTCGGAAAACGCACGCCACCCCTTATCACAATCATGCCTCAACATGAGCGAGCTGAACTGGATATCTTCTCAGCATCCTTATGTCGCTTCTGCCTGCATATAACAGAAAAATGAACATTACAATATCATCATACTACCTTTGTTTTATTGCCACACAGCTTATCCAATTTGATGAATTTGGATTCTCTCTGAAGATCATCATTAAAACTGGATTTTCTCCTCTTTGGTATTGCAAGGATAGATTTAACTTTTTTATAAAGTAAAACTTGAATCTATAAAGATACTTGAAATTTATACTACCAGAACAAACGCAAAATAAAAACTAACGCTAAAGTCGAAGCGGAAATTGTCTTGTTTTAAAAATTCTCGATATTAAAAATTATTATCGCTATTTAGAGAAATGAATGATAAATATGCAGGTATATGTTATATCCGCAAATGTTGATTAATATATTTGATTATTTAAAAAAATAAAGTCATAATTAAAGCCAATATGGCAATATGAAAGTATATTTGTTTTTATTGAACACGGGACAAACTGGGCATTGTAATCAAAGCGAAGCGACGGTCGGGAAATATGAAAGAAACGGTACAGTTCAGTTAAAAACGGTACGTATGGTCACCCCAGTAAACATTCATTTATTTATTTTTTTCTCCGTAAAGAGAAGTGGCAAAATGGATGGCATAATAATAAAAAAGATGGCATCATTATAAGATTGTTATTATTATTAAATGTCGAAAGGACAAATTGTCATAATGTGAAGATGGGAAGGGGAAAAGGACGGGAGTGGTGAGGTGGAAAGGAAAATGGGAGGGAGCAGGGCGCTGGAAGTCATGGGTCTAGGGCACCGAAACGCTTAAATCCGACCCTACATTTAAGGTCGAGATATTGAGATGATCTTTCCATGAGTAACGAAGCGGACGTAGCTTAATTCGTAGTCTTAGCTTCGCATTCGGAAGGTCATCTGGGATGGTACTTTGACTAAGGCCATGGTCGATTCTTTTCCAAACAGCTTCCTTTGTTGTTGTTGTTCCCAATGTAAAATTCCCTCTATTTCGAGTTTGTTAAATAAATGAATAAATATAAAGCTAAAGTTGAAGCTACTGCTAGATAATTCCTTCTTGATGAACACTATTCTACAAATAGTTGAAACACTGAATATGAAAATAATATTTTAGCTAATAATTTAGTATTAAAATATATTGATAGACTCTTTGAAATCATTGCAATATAAGATATATACCTGACTTTCCAAGAATAGTTTTGCCTTTAGGGAATGGGATAATTAATAAATCATTAAATTTACATGTGAATTGGATATATTTTGAAAATAAAATTTAAAATTTTAAAACTCATAATTATTATAATTAACCCACTAAATTTAATGTTTACTTTAATGGTTAATATTCTTATTTTCTTTTTATCATTTCAGAAAATAAACCCTGACAAATCGAAATAAGGAACAAACTGACAAAGGACCGAAGGCACCTGAGTCTCTACATTGAGGAATACTATTTTTCATAATTTAAGGTATATTTTAGTAACCTTATCTTCGTCTCTACTTTGATTGATATTAGTTCATTTATTGTAGTGAAGAAATAAGTACAGTAAACACTAGTAGATACAGTACAACGTGGGAATATTTCTTAACATGAATGAGAAGAGTACAAGGAGTATTCGGATATTAATGCCCAATTGACCGGTTAAACAATTCAAAGAAGAAATATTAAATATAAAACTTGAATTTGAATTTATTTCTCTCTTTTGATTTACATGCTTTTTTATACATATTAAGTGGCTCACATAATCTAATGCTTGTATGTGAGTCAGCATCACAAGTATTTTTTTGTTTATTATTATTATTATTACCTTGTTATCGTATACAAATTTCTTCTTTTTTTTTCATGATCAAATATAGGGCAATGTAAAACCAGCACCTATTTACAAAATATATACAACGATAGTATAATACTACAATGCTACAAGATCATTTGTATATAACAATTAGTCTGATCTAAGATTGCTTCTACTTCTTCATTTGATATACTTTTGACCCATTTTGACATTAGCTTTTTTAAACCTGTTTTTTTTTCTGTTTTCATATATATTGGTATATTATTGTAAATTTGTGGTGCCATGTTATTAGAATGGCATTTTGCTATTTCTTGATTTGTTCTAGTGTATTCTAAATTTAGTTGTGTTTTACTTCTAGTTTCATGGATATGTTGTACTTTTTCCATTCATTTTCATTTCTTTTAAAATACATTAATACAGCTTTTATGTACATTTTTTTATGTACTTATCTATAATAAATTTCTTCTGCACATAAGTGACGAAATTTAGGTACTTGTACAATCACATAAAAATAATTCTGCGAACATATATTTTAATTGAGCTGAGCGAGCGTTAGAGAGCAAAACTTATACGTTAACTTTGTACTTTTTGTAATTAAACTCCTCTTAAGTTTCTGGACTGATTATCATCAATTTCCGTACATTGGTACTGATTACCGTGGACATCGCTTATGAACTTAGAGATTAGCGAAACGTTGAATGGTTTCCATGCCAACAATATTTCAGACAAAGTCTTTTTGACGAATTTGACACTGTAGGAACATTTTTTTTTATTTGGGGGCCCACCTTCCACCCCTGCCTCTTAGCATGCTTTGCACAGATTAAGTTGTGCACTTTTGGGGGCGTGCAACACGTACATCTTAATACTGCTTAACCTGGGGCAGGCTTGTCCCTAGGGATTGTTGGATTGCCGGGATTCCGGCATTCCAAGAATCCCCTGTGTTCCTTCTGACGACACAGCTGGTGTTGCGGGACGGACTTGGACCAGGCATCCAAAGGTAATCCTGGTCTTGCTTCCTAGTTGGAACATGTTACTGGGGGGAGGGGGAGTTCCTATCTACATATACACTGTACTTTACAAAAAGAACATACAAACACATTTAGACGACACAGACATCACAGGACAACACAACACATAACTTTAGTGGCTTCTTCTTCTTTCTTCTGGTCTTTCCTCTCCTGCAAAGATATAAGAAAAAGAGAGCAAATAATGAGTCTTCTTCTTCTCCCTTTTTGGCTTGTCTTACTAGTCATCGCAGGAGGGCTTCTTCTTCTTTCTTCTATTTAGTGACTCTGTTGTCTCCTCTAGTTGTTAAATTGTTTCATTTCATTCTTTCATTCACTCATGGGATTGTCTTCTTCTAATGGAGAATATATGCGGTTCCCGCAGCCACACGCCTTAATATTTTCACTTCACATTCGCACGCACTCACGGTATAGATTTCACCTGGTTCCCATCACCACACATTCACTACTCAACAACACCTACACAGCGTCCGTTGCTGCGGTTCCAGCAACGCACTGATTTGCTACTGGTTTCCAGCAGCCACACAAATATTCCAATTAATCAAGTCTTTTACTTTGTGCACATTTTGTTTTTCTTTGTTTTTATGTCAGACATGTTGTTCTGGTTCGCGGTCGATCGCGGACGACGCGGTTGTTTGGTTTGGTGGACGCCGCGCCCTGAGACCCCTTCCACAAATCTCTTCCTGTGATAAGATGACACTTTTGTCGGAGGGCTGCCACTAGCTCTGGATTTCGCAGAGCTTCTGCGACTGTTCTGCCCCCCAGAAGTGTTCGTTGTTCTTCCACTAGTTGGGCTGTTTCTCCGCATCTTAACACCACGTGGTCTGGGGTTGAAACCACACCACAGACGCGGCACAGGTTATCCTCGACGAGACCAAGATCCCTCAGCCTCTGCCTGTACGGGCCATGACCAGTTATTAGATGTAGTAGGCCTCCCTCTATTTCCACTTGCATCTTCATCCTCTCATCCACATCTGGAAGGATACTATGAGTTCTTCTTGCTTTAGGTATATTATCCCAGAATGTTTGCCACGCACTGGTCAGAATCTCTTGTATTTCGCCTCTGTTTTCCGCTTATTGATGTATTATCTGCTGTATCCTGTCTTGCCTTCCTTTTTTGAGCTAGTACGCGGCGCCCATTCTTTTAATTTGCAGGTGCATGGGCATGATCGCAGTCGCGATTTGGAGCGCCTCCACCGGAGTGATTCTGTACGCTCCTGTAAGTCTGAGTAGCAGTCAGACCTGTCAGTCTGTAGGAACACATGGACCTATTCTGTCCAAACTCTGTGTTCATATGGAATGGACAATACTACATATTCTAGCTACACCAGCAATGCAACCTTATCGCCGTTTCCATAGTAACGAGACTCAATTAATAAAACGTAAAACTCATATGAGAACGGTCGGATTAATTTACTTCAAACTTGCTATTATTTCAGTGGACTATCTCTGATTTAAACTTGAATAATTCGAATTATTGCTTAACTCGAATCGAAGTTTATTTCTATTCAACTTCGTATTTAAACCTATGTTTAAATTTCATATATCATTCGAATTAAGTCACGATTTCATTAATTTAAAAGAAATGGAATTATTCCTAACATTTACTTCACGATTTTTAGTAATGGTCAGATAGCAAACAGAAGAATGAAGTGGTTTAACTGGCTTACAGCTATCCACAGACAGCCGTAGAGAAGAGAGAATTTTTATTTGTTGGTATGCAGCCTTCACCATTTGCTGAATCACGTGGGATTGTCCATCCCTCGTGTGTGCAGATGTACGTTCTTATACCCATTCCTCCAGTAGTCAGTGTTTTTGTAAGAAAAAAAAATGTGAAACCCTTAACGACACTAAAGATCACCCAATAAATGAAATTACAGATTTTGTTGACTGTCTACAAATAAAGAAACCAATGTAAATATGAATCACTAGATACCTAGTGTTGTTGTACATGTGATTTTAAGTGTCAATACATTACATTGCACTGTTAAATATGTTTTCATTTCACTGGTAGATTAATTATTGTAGAGATACTGTTTTTGCTTCCACTATAGGAACACGCACAAAATACTGCCATTCTGATCCGTAGAAACAGATTTAATATTTACAGTTTCCATATTTATGAGACTTAATAATTAAACACACATTGAGTATTTCACACGAACGATTGATCTGATTGTGGTTAAACTCTACACAATGACGTACAGAAGTACCCTTGAGGCTATATATAACCTTATTACAATATTAAACATTTGTCATTTGAATCGAAACCAGACTAACTTATTAAACACATATTCGTGCATGAAGTAAGAACGAATAATTGGATTCCAGCTAAATTTGAAATATTGGTGCGGGAAAATGTTCTTAATGCTTTAAAATGTTCCATGCTAACGATAATCATTTATTACACACACATTCCAGAATCTAGTAGAAACTATTAATCCAATTACAATCAAACTTGACATACTGGCGCATACATTAGAATGTTCCAACATTTACCATACGTTACCTTAAAGTATAATATCGTGCCATTATTTAAATCATATTCCAGCATGACGAAGAAAACATTGAACCAATTCTAGATAGACTTGACATAACTTTATGGTATGCTTAAGGCTTTAAGGTATTCGAATGTTAAAACATATAATATTTCCATCGTAACTAGGATGGGTATTACGGGAATTATTGCAAAACCGGATACTTTCACAGGCTAAATAAAAAATTGAAACGCAAGACGTAGGAAAATGTGTGTGTTTTTTAACGATTGCACATTTTGTTCTGGTTGCTAAACGATAAGTAGCAGAGGCAAAAAACAAAACACAAGAAAGAAATTAGGAGCGTAATAAATGCGAATCAGAGTATTATTACATTTAATTTACAACACTATCAAAATCACTATCAAAACATTGCACTGAAAATCAAA
Source organism: Lepisma saccharinum (assembly GCA_022664845.1). NCBI lineage: Eukaryota > Metazoa > Arthropoda > Insecta > Zygentoma > Lepismatidae > Lepisma > Lepisma saccharinum. The sequence goes on along the minus strand of JAGDQP010057108.1, from coordinate 4,895 downwards.
CTACATTTAAATGCACCATATGTATCAAAAAAGTTCACAATACACTGAAAATTATATGGCATAAAAAGCACACAAATAATTCACCAAAACTGAACTTAATGGCAACCAATGTAAACTTTATAGTAACCTGTTGTGATATATTTATATGTTTAATACGTATATTCTCTTGCTTACTTTGTGGTGTACTTGTCTATACCGACACACATTTAGTTCTTATTAACGAAAGTTCACTTTATCTGGAGTTCATGTTTATTGCATTTGCAACTACAAGTTCAAGTTTACATTTAACTAACCATTTGTGTGTGAGTTAGAAGGCAGGACGCCGGAAGTTCATATCGCACGTTCGTAACAAATGTGTCACAACTCAAAAATTTTCAATTTTCGTTTTCTTGGCTCAAAAAACATTAGAGAACCATTCTCCTTTGACAAAATTGCCACAAGTCCATCTACATTGGTACCCGGTAAAAGCATAATTGTTGGACAGATTTTCTATATTAGTCCAGGAAATTACGGGAAAATACCCCTAACCTAAGAAAAAACTGAAATAAAAGTGATGTTTTCGCTATTCTATGCAGAAAGACTTGCTGAATAATATCAAAAGTTTACACAGTTCGAAGCCAGGGAACCGGGTGTTATTTTGAAAAATGTCGCCAAAATGTTCGTTTTTGGCATTTATCTCGTATACAAATTTTGCAAAAGTAAAAAATGAAAGACCGTATTTTTTTTATTTTTTTTAGGTGCTATTACCATTTTTACCTAGAACGAACGGTTATAAAGTTACCACCGGTTTTAAATTAAATTTCAATTAACACGAATTCAAATTTAAAAGAGAGATGTTTTAGTTTCAGAGTGACAGAAGGGTCTGGAAACAACTTGGTAAGTCAAAAATGAATGTATAGATTGAAATCAAATGTTGGATATTGTTGATGGGGAAAAGGTTTCCTTGGCTGCCATATTGAAAGTCCTCAACTTGGATTTATGTCGAGAATTCTAAATGAAAATTGCATCATGTGACATATCGTTTTATGTTAGCTGTTTTCCAGAAATTCAAATGTGAAGTCCTTTTTCACGAGCGTTTGTTTGTTTAGGAGATATGCGGTATTTGATGTGGGATTTTGGCGAAAGGTAAAGGTTTGTCATCTGGTTTTGTAGATGATTCAGTATGGCTCTAACCGTTCGTGAACGGATCTGGATTATGCCGATTAATAGTATTCGTAGTACTACTGTGATACTAGCTGAGTTAAACGCGCTTCATCCACAGAAAGCAGACAGAGCAAACACAACCATTGAGCAAACCATTGAGCAAACACAACACTAATATTGAGAAAAAAGTATTTTTAAGGACATACTTTTCTTAAACAATTCTTTCTAAACGGTAAAAAATTGGCATGACTTAAAAGAAAAGTATTTGACGCGCTCTGATATACAGTAACTTTATACATTCTTGAACTGGCGTGTACCATGATTTTCTTTTTAGGTATGCATAAACAAAATTATTTTTTTTTATTTTTTAGAACGTTTAAAAAAAAGTATGTCTTAAAAAATATTATTATTTTTTTTTTTCGGTATTCCAATACTTTCTCTCAAGCTAATATTTTGTGACCCAAATCCTAAAGTGTTCTGCAACAAGAGACTCGCAACATCGTGGTAAGCTAGTATTTATTTTAGGATAAAGATGTCCATATTAAAAAATATATTAAAATATGCTTTGAAAATTTATAAATATATGGAAATGTATGAATGTAATAATGGGATATTGTATTTCAATCAACATACGCCACTGTGCAAAATTTCCTTATTGTATAACGTAGGGAAATTAGTTAAATTAACGTTGCACTATTTGAGGACACCACGAAATATTGTGAACTAAAGAAAAGTCTGTAAAAATTGTGGAGATGGGATGTGTACGCGACAGGGGGCGTAGTTGCTGAACAAGGACAGCAATTGACAAGAACACGGCAAGGACACTTGTGGTAACTATAGTGAAGAGTCCCACACGCAGGACTCGGTGATTACAGATGATAGCAGCTATCAGTCAGAGATATGTATGAAACGGATGGCATCGTATAAGCGGTATAAGCTATATTGCAACAACATCTAAGTGTGAATGATCCAGATAGGCGGTTACTGTTTGCACAATGGACTCTATAGCGGTGAAATGAGGAACGATCAGGCCTTCTCTATGTTCACGTTGAGGACAATAAACATAACCTTCGTTATTAGTCTGATGCAGATGTCAGCAAAGAAGGTCTCGGAAAAAGGGTCATGGTGTTGTACGCTATGGAATTTGGAGCACACGGATTGTACAGCCATTGGTCATCCATGACAAATTAGCAACTGAACGATATCTGGATATCCTCCAGAGAACATGTTAAATTCACTGCTGAATCCTGAAATTTTCCTCCTTTTAATCTAGCAAGATGGCGCGCCACCGCATTACGCTGGAGAGGCCTGAGAGTTGCATCTCTAATTTCCGAGATGTTGGATCGATCAGTATATGTCCATCGAGTGGCCTCTTTGTTCACGTGAGCTCAAGCTCTTGATTTCTATTTCTGGTGCATCAGACAATAGTGAATCGCGAGAAAATCAACGACTAATAACATCCCAGCAGCGGACTCAGATTATATGAGCCAGAGCTATAAACGATGAAGATTGGGGTTTAATGAGAGTCGAAAAAATGACTGCATGTGGCAAAATGACCGCAATATTGGCCACATAATGTAGAGAGCAGAGCTGAAACCGGGTCACTTTTGGTGCCGCGAACATTGATGACCCGACGACCCAGTCCAAAACTTGACCCGATCTGGGAAATACAATTAATTTCTCATTTTGGCGTCGTATTTTTCATGCTCCTGGGGTAACGTCCACTAACTTGGTCATTCCTGACAGAAACACTGTTCCAACGTAAGAAAATAATTAAAACTGTTTTGTTCTCCTAGTTACTGGGTCTAAATCGGGGCACCTGGTCTGAGGCCTTGACTCGGTGACCCAGTCCAAAACTTGACCCAAATGACCCAGTAAGCCGTTTTATCTCTAGTAGGGAGTCAATCATTATAAAAAATCTTAACTTTAATGAGCATATAAGAACACAAAGATACAAAAAATCAGCCAGAAGCTTATTTTGATTGCACAGAGAAACTTTAAATTGAATATTTCTCAAATTGGCATTTATCAGAAATCTTTAATCAATGGAACAGCTAATTATGCGGCAAGCATGTGGGCACACGGATTGTTAGCAAATAAAAAACTGGCTGATTCTTATAACGGGGCCCAAAGGAATATATTAATTAGACTTAGTGGAGCCTATAGAACTACTCCTCATCTGGCATTGACAGTTATTATGGCATCATTTCCTACCAGTTTAGATGCTATAAATAAAGCAGCAAAATATTGGTTAAAGAAGAACCTTGAAGTGGAAAGGCTCCTTGGTATACATGTAGAGGATATCTCGGAACTGCAGGAAGTGATTATCGAAAATGGCAGCAGGAATGGCAAGTAACATCAAAATGATAAAGACTTACAAACTTCATCCCGAATATCCAAATTAGACTGGAAAACAAGAACCTAAAACCAACACGTGGCCTTGTGCATTTTCTTACTGGCTATGGGCCCTATAGGAACAAATTGTACCAATTCGGATTAGTGACTGACCCTAATTGCCAGTGTGGAGAAATTGATACTCCGGAGCACGCAGTGCTCTGGTGTCCCTTGCAGGAACAAAACACCCTTATTGAGGAAAGACGCTCTATCCGGCAAATTCCAATAAATGAAATACTACATAATGGCGACTACTTAAGTATATTAAGCAATATTACTGAATACACCTCGACTAAAAGACATGAACTCGACTTTTAGAAGGAATGTGTAAGTGATGACCGATTGTGGGATGATTGTGTTACCAGCAGCATTACGAACTCCTGTGCCGGGAAACCGGCATCGAGCTGCTGGAAGTGTGTGTGAGTAAGACTGGAGTTGGAGAGCCAACACCAGTTCTGAATGAATGGACTGCTGGAATCCAGCAGATCCGGAATCCGGATACGACTGTGTGTTCATGTTACGTGCGTGTGTCGTGAATAGTGTGTGATACTATACAGGATAAATGTTAGTTGATAATCTTAGTGTTTGTGTATAAGGACAAGCTATCATCAATTTATTCATACTAATCTCACACAGGGGAACCACGTGAATTCATACAGGTGAAGAGTAACGCATATAATCTGGACATCTTCATCGTACCAACAATCTCACACAGGGGAACCACGAGAATTCAAACATGAGAATTCATACAGGTGAAGAGGAGTGCATGGAATCTGGATATCCTAATCATACCAACAAAAAGAGAATTCATTAGATGGAAACTTGATGGACGGACACTATATAACGAACTGCTTCTATCCTATATTCTTGTCATTTCCGTTCTTCTACTTTCTTCCATTTCTTGTTTGTCATCCCACGTAGTTATGGTTTTTCGTCCTACTTATGATTCTTTATCAATATTCGCAAACAATCTGGAAAAATTCACACAGGTGACACTTGAATTTTCTTATCTCTTCTATTTTCCGAACTCTCTAACTAATTTTCAATTTCATTTCAATATTTTATTTCTATTACATTGTTTTGGAGAAGAATTCATTAATAATTTATCAATTATGGAACTTACTCGGTCGCAGAGCCTGCGGTCGGTAAAGCTATCGCGACGGGGGCATTGAGTACTCTAAGTCTCCGTTGCGCCGCAAGCGGGTGAAATGCCGGAAATGGTACCATCACCACCCAATCATATCTGGTGTAGTAAAAAGTAATCCATTATTTTGCCAATAGATAGCTTCAGTGATCTGTATCTCGCGTTGTATAAGTCCGATCGGGTTCAACAAGATGGCGTTCAAACGATGAGATTG
>JAGDQP010057107.1:0-12808 GCA_022664845.1 Lepisma saccharinum | reverse complement strand
TATTGTTATGCTATCTTTAGCTAAATTTGATTCTAGATGTTTGATGTTATATAGAAGAGGAGGAAGAAGCTTTTGCTGAGGATTGAACTTCTTCATATCAAAAGTCACCAGAGGGCAGACATTATTCAGCCCCTGTCCAGAAACAAGCTTCAACAATAACTCATTGTCCGAGCAAGGTGCAGCTACATTTCGCCGCTAGCACATAAAAATTTCTCGGACAACAAAAGTTTCATAGTTGAAAGATTTTTCCTAAGCAAAATGGGAGGAGGTAAAATAAAGGAGAAGCCTTTTTAATGACATAAGACTTGCTATTGGATAATTAGGCATTACGAAGTCACTTTCGAATTCGTAAGAGGCGTGTCGTGCTTAATGCTTTGACATCTTATTGGCTTAAATTCTAGTTAATTGTAGCGGAAGTTATCATCACACTTCATGTGGTTCGGGTGAGAGCTGAGGGCACAAGGTCATCATTAGGCACCGCCCATGAAGTGACGTCATAATGTTTTCTCATAAGAAACAATGCTCATCCTGCTTTACGCTGTTTCCACACCTTGATTTCACATTACTAACATCAAAGATCAAATTTCCTGTAGGTGTTTCTCCAATTGCGTTTTCGTATTATGCAGATTTAATGTTGTCAGAACAGGTGGACAGCGCTTTCTTCTACCGGGATAATTATTAGCCTGCAGGGATAATCGCTCTGCAGATATGTTTTTCTTTAATGTTTAACTTGTCGTCAAGGTTTAGTACTTTTTAGGCTGTCGTGATCAGACCCTAGGATTCAGTTCAGTGTTGTAATTATACCTTTTACTATACACTGCCTTCAGAAATACAGGATCCCATTATGTGACTGCTTTCAGCTGCTTTCTTGTCAAGAGGAATCGCATTTTCCTGTCATTATGTCAATAATTGTTTAAATTTAAATTAGTTATAGGCCCTAGTATAAATTATACAGACTCCAACAACCTATATTTTGGTTGTGGTATCACTCTGTTGTCAACGTACTACTTCTCACAAGATTTGAACCACATAATATCTAATGATAAGAAATGAGAGACTCTTTTGTAAATTAATTGTGAGCTATAAAATGCCTGAAGGCGGTAAATAAATTCAAATTCAAATGTTTGTGTGAATTATACTCAGTTGTTTTTAACGGTTGTAGTGGTGATCGGATGAGTTAAAATAAAATAAACGTTTCAAAGAAACTTAAAATGTCTCTAAACTGCACTAAAAGTGAAAAAAAAAAAAAAAAAAAAAAATTAAGATAACCTTGTTTACTCGTATATATAACTTTCGTTTTAAAGTCGGTGGGGCGTGACAATAAGGCAGACTAATGTTTGTTCTATTAATTTTTCACCGACTTCAAGGAAGTTGTAAGATACTTGTTAGTAAGGTACAGGTCCAAGTATGGCCTGCCCAAGCTTTATCATTAGTTTGCTCTACTCAACGTTGTTCGCAACACTGGCGACTTTTCCTACTGGCTTCTGTTTAAAGCACTCTTTATACATCTACACACACTACTACTGCCATCTGTCGGATTTAACACCTATTATAACGAATAGAACGAATCTTACATAATATTACTTATGTCGCTATTGTTTCTTTCCTTACCTTTTAGTGTATTTTTTGAAGGAAGTTCACTTTTTTGTGATATGTTATTTTATTTTTTACTTTTTATTGAATATTTTGAAGGCTATCGTTTTCTTTTTTGCAAATGTGTTATTATTCTCTTGTAGATTTCTGTGTGTTCTTCGAAAAGGGTGTGATTCTTTCATGTACACCTCCAACACACAATCATTGAACCTCCAACACACCGAAATATTATAGGTGTGTTTGGATTATATTTGTCGTGTGGGTTGTACAAGAAGGTGAGATTTCAAAGGGCTTATTGCAGTTGGTGCATTCATTCAACTGCTATACTTAACAAGTGTTTTTAATCGTTTCTACCTACATTTTTCTACATCTTGTCACAGCTTGTTGGATGTCTTACACAACCTCAAAAAGGCACTATTTCAATAACATCTTAAGAGGGCTCCTCGCTCCAGCTTGTAACTTTTTAACATTTTTCAAAATATTTCAAAAACTAACAGTACTATCAAGAGAGCACTAAAAATTACAAGTTACTATGAAATACAATGGTCAGCGATCTCGAAATCTTGTCCATTGATGAATGATACGTTTTCAAAGATTATGACGTCTTTATTTAATTGAAGTCTCATCACTCATCAATCGACAAGATTTCGAGATCGCTCCCCATTGTATTTCATAGTAATTTGTAAGTTCTAGTGCGCTATGAACTTACATTTTTGATAATACTCTTAGTTTTTTAAATAGTTTGAAAATGTTAAAAATGGGGAAGTTGGAGCGAGGAACCCTCTTAAGTTTGGGGAACAGAAAATAATCATAGAGGGACAAATCTGGGGAGTAGAATGGATGATTGAAAGCGCACACTTGTTTCCGGACTACCGGTGAAACAGTGTATTGCCGTGAAGAAGACAAAATTACCTGATGTTGAGTGCTCGGCCGGACACGGCGAATCCTCTTTCATAGGCGTTCCCTAACACTGAAATAAATATGTCCAGTTACAGTTTGTCCCTCAGGAGAATAATCCCTTGCTGTTGTAGAAACACACAAGCATTGCTTTCACTTTTGATGTTTGAAGCCGAACTTTTGCCTTTTGGTGATCCAGGTGAAATCCATTCAGCACTTCGGCGTTAAGTTGTGGAATCATAGTGAAAACCGCAAGTTTCATCCCCTCTGCAACAATCAAATTCAAGAAATTTTGACTTCTACGGGCAGCATTTAATGATCGTTCTCTGGTCCATACCGCTACTCTGACCGCGTCCTCTCACTACCTGCACAACATGCGCTGTATTTGCAGTCGTGTTCAGCGACGGACGTTGTCAAATTACATATAAAGATTGGGCCCATGGATGACATGCATTGCTTCATAGATAGCACTTCTACCTTGTTAAAAATAAAATTAGTCTCAGTATACAATTTTCAGTGTATATTAAAGAAACTACAAGGGAACAACCTCTACAAAACGCAAACTGTTTCATCAGAATCGGTGCATCCATTGAAAAATTGCCCTTGGATCGAATTAGACCCTGTTTTGAAGTCGAGTAATAAAGAGAAAGAGATGTTAGACATATTGTAAGCGTAAATTCAAAAAGTATCAGCACGTAGCATGGGTTTAATATAGAGGTTTTCTGACTGTGGTCCGTGGAGCCCATACTAATTTCATGATTATGGACTTTATAATATGAATGTCATTCTCATTTAAACTTATATGATAAAGGCATAGAAAATACTGAAGAGTGTTCAAATTGCGGGTATAGGTACTTTAGAACATGGAATTACTAGCTGTAAAAGTATATAAAGTACTTTTCTCAAAATATTTGCGAGAGTAATCGGGCAAAAATATTACATATCTAACCCTTCAAACACATAATACTATCCCTTCGACAGAGATTTTTTGTGATTGGCCGCGAATATCCTTCAAATCACACTGAAAAAAAAAAGATTATTTATCACTGTATCATAACATGTTGTTGGTGCGTTTTAATACTAATGAAGTACGACTGCAAAATAAATTTTATGTATCGTTCAGAAAATGGCTTATTAAATCACAATGTAATTAGTTTTTTCGCTTTTCCATGACTTTTTCTTTGTACTTGAGTATTTGACTAAATGGAGGCAAACAGATAAACATTTCCAGTTCATTTTTTGAATACAGGCCGTGTTAATTGTTGTAACTTAATGATCATTAAATATAGTTGGTTAAGGCATTGGTCGATCAACCTAGATGACCTAGGTTCTACCCCGCTCCCGCATTTTTTATTTTTTCCTAGATTACCAGAATCGCATATTAATATACGCTTACTTGAAAATAACTTATTCGTTAAGTTTGTGGAAAATACATTTAAATTGCACAGAAGTTCTCAAAATTTTATTTATTTTAAGTGTGAAAAGGGTACACTTAAAAACGTACAAGTAACTTTTTACAATGTATTTGGCAATAAAAACATTTTTCTTTGGCAGAATCTGACTTGTTTCTGTCTATTGAAAAATCACTGTAGATAGGTTTTGCATGGTTATTTTGTTTTTCAATTTTTCTCGTAATTGGTTGTTTTAGTTCCAATTTTTGTATCAGAACCATTAGTAAAATATTTTTTTTCCCTGGGAAGTCTCAGTCAAGAGAAAATCAATTAGGGGCATGTACTACTGTATGCGTATTAGAAGCCATTCCAATTACACATATTTACACAGCTATTTCTATGTAGATGTGGCTTGTATAGGGAAGTTAAGTTATTAGAACTTCAAAAATATTGTTCAAGTAGACTAAAATGCAAAACTTTTATCCATTTCACATGTTATTAATTTTGCAAATATTTCGTTCGAGTAGATTGCTGAGAGGAAAAAGAAATATTTTATAATCTATTTATGAATTCCATGACGATGTTTACCAACAAAACACAACATTGTCAACAGAAGGAAAGAAAAAAAACACAGAGAGAGATAGAGAAGTAGAGAGAGATGGAGCTATGATCGTATGAAAGAGTTGTTACTTCATGCGTCACCGGCAAAGCAGTTTGCTTCAGTTCCCAAACCTAATATCTGTCTTCTACCACAGACGTTATATTTTAGAACTGGAAATTCAATTTAGCTGGAGGAAAAAAAAATAGACGTTAAAAAAGTGAGGGAGTGGGAGAGTGAGAGAGGAGGAAAGAAAGAAAGAGAGAAAGAAATAGAGAGAGAAAATGGGTGGCGAGATGACAGAATCGGAAAGAATCAAATGAAGTGCTTGTAGGTATCTCCAGAGGGAGACACGTGATTCTTGCGTACCTAGCAAACTATCTACTGAGAAATACAAGATGAAGCCACGAGCAAAGCAAAAGCAAACCAGTGGCTTATAATGCATTTCGTTGCTTCAGTAAGATTGCGAGGGAGTTAAAGGCATCCGAACAACGTTAAGAGATTAAAGAGGAACATTCCATGAATAGTTTTCTTGCTATTCCTACAAGTTAATATGTTTTTGGTAACATCGGAGGATTCTTGTAATGAAAAATAACGTCCACATTTCTCTCTCATCTTTTGATTGACATGCGTTCCGTATCCTTCAATATTTATTTAGTTTCTGAAATTGATCATTAATGAAAATAAAAGGGGTAAAATCTTGTCCATATATAAATCAACATCTTTTTGTTTAACTGTATATCTGTGTTGTTTGTCTGAATCAGCAACCGCTTATCCTATAGAATTGGGGAGGAAAATAATGGATACTTAGCTCTTCTCTAGTGTGCGGCAGGCGAAGCTAAACTAAAATGGCGGATGGAGTTTTCTGTATTGGTATGAATGGTTAAGAAACGTCTTCAGAATGACAACGACATCTATTCGTGCTGAACGACTTATTCGGTAGGACTCAAACCAGTTTAAACTGAAAATTTTATAGGAAGTTTCATCACTACTTGGACAACATCTCATTTGCTACGTAACGTGAAGAACTGAGGCATTTAGTGAAAACGGGAGCTAAATTACATACTCAGTAATGGTATGATTAATATTTATTTGTATTCGTCTAACATCTTACTACAATCTGATGACCACTGTTTGTTGTTTGATTTCATCATGGAGACCCCACGTGTTTCATCGAACAAGAAACAGTAGACATCAGTTTGCAGACAGGTGTGATACAATTGCAAAGAAATACAGATGTGTTCAAATTATTAGACTCACTCTAGATAATTTTAACGTTTCTTTATGTATCTAATTACGAAAGCCTATAGCATCTAATATTGTGGTCAAACTACTAATATTTTATCCTGCACTTGTGCACGTTACATCTAGAGTATTTGCATCACTTTTGAATTGCAAATGGCAGCAGTGGAGGGGTGTTTTGCAGATCATACTTGGGTTATAATAAAGTAATGGTGTCTTTTGAGCCAACAAGTTATTATCCGTCCAGTCTTAAGAGTATACTGTTGCTCTTATGGCAACAGTGATGCCGGTTTTACCGTTAAATAAAAGAACGAAACTGAGTTCGCTGCAGACGTTTTCTCACTTCGGGTTGCCATAGCCAAACGGCAACGCTCCAGTCGCTATTACTTTTCCTACTTCTTCCGCCGTTAAGTTTTTCAAATGAAACTATTGTTATATTAGATAATTAAATATGTGAAGAAAGGAATTTGGGAATTAATTTTCATACCAATGTTAAATATAAAACCTTTACGGGATGATTAAAGAGAAATAACAGTAAAGAAATTTCGTGTGCATCAGGGGGAAGTATGATAATAAAACTGCAGAGCTGTTGCCCATAAGTTGCAACAGTATAGACCAAACCCTGGATCGGTACTGTTCTTTACAGTTGCATAAGGATACAGTATTCATAACTTCAAACAGTTGCAGTTGATCATTTTAAAATGGTTTAACGTGATTGTTTATATATTTATATTTTAGAGTGAAGTTCTGTAATTTCGACAAAATGGGTAAGACCAGGGAAGGAAGGCCTTGTAGAGGAAGGAAGATATACACAAAGACTAATTTCTTGTAGATCGATGTTATGTAAAAATATGTACAGCACGTAGAATCTGTATTTGCGATGAGAGAGAAGCAAACAAATCAAAACAGCAAAACAATGTTCCAAGGAGTGGGAGAAAACCCGAACTGTCTCTCAATAAGCATGAAAAAACTCAATAGCCCTACTTTGGTTCTGAGGAGCAGAAAAGCCATTTTAAAGACTTAAGCATAGGTATGTCTGGTTATGGTCCCGGAAGTGTTACAGGAACTCTTTGCTTAGGAGGCAAAAAGTCACACCGACCAAGGAAAAATTGACAAAATACTCCACACAGAGAAAGAAAGTCTCTAAATTGTCTCGGATACTCCAACTATGCAAAGAAGCATCTCCAGTGTGCACAAGGACTAAAACATTGGACTTCTAAAGAATGGGAGAAAATATGTTCCATTATATCTGATGAATGTGGATGATATGTTCAACGTTGGCCTGGGGAGATGTTCCAAGTTGCAAGGTGTAAATCATCCGATGTCAGTCATGGTTTGGGGTGTAATGTCGTCTTCGAACCTGAGACACTTATATAGAAGAGGAAATAATGCAGCAAGACACACACTAAACGTTCTTCAATAGCAACTACTCCCACAGATTGTAGTCTGATTTGTTGACGACCAATTTTTCTTATGAATGATAGATCGTACTGCCACCAAGCTAACAATGTCAAAAAATATTACTGATGTTGAGAAGCATAAGTTTATGTAATAAAATGTGCACACCTTTCACATGGCAATTTAGTCAGTCTGAGCACATGCATAAGATATGTTTATACGACCGTAATAATCACCATCAGTTCCGCCAACAGAAACTAAAGTGCATCCAACAAAGTTGTATTTGTTATTATTGGTTTCCTTATTGGCTCGGTTTTACTGAAAGATTACTATTTTTAAAAAAAAAAAAAACTGCGAAATGTTTTGCAAGTATGTCTTCTGCTACGTTCCTAATGCTGTTTAGAATTCATGAACCATCGTCACCAATGCTTGAGTCTGAGTTTCTGAAAAGTTTACTGCTAGTGTTACCGATTACCCTGATTCAAGTTCCTTTTTATCATTCCTCAGTCCAAGATGACTAATATTTTAATTGTACCGTAAATTACACTAATGTAGAAAGTAATCAAAATATTTCTCCCCATTCTGTATCAGCAAACAATAACAAAGGTATGCAGCAACAGTTATGCTCATGTAGATGGAGAAAACTAGAGATAAGTAGGTTTAAATATGTCGCCTCCAGAAGCCAAGGGATACACGTGACATTGACGATTTTATAAAAATGGGGTAATCGTTTATATATAACTCGAAATATTTGACATTTCTGGAGTCCAGAAGCCAAGGGGAACAAGCGACGTTGACAAATAAAAAAAGTTCAAGGTAATATTTTACATACAGTAGAACTCGGTTATAACGACATCGAAGGGACCTGAACAATAGTGTCGGGAAACCGAGTGTCGTTGTAACCGAGTTTTATGCTATCACTCGTGTAAGATGGAAAATGATGCAGAACAAACTTAGTTAGGCCTAGTTTAGACTGTATTCACTTGAAAACCTGGCATTAACAGTGCGAAGTCGATACACAACATCATTAAAGTCGGTACAGCACTTCATTAAAGTCCAGCCGTGCAAGATAGTTAAAGATGATATAACGTAAAATAGAGTACTGTATTAAATTCCATGGAACAGTAAAATTAATCTGACTAATAAATTCACGACAAAAATCAGCTTTTCATCTTCCGTTCTCAATTTCTCGTATAGTTTCAATTGTTTCTTCCAAAGTTAAAGCTTTTCTTTTTTCTAGCTATGCTGAACCTATAAACTACTGATCGTCCGAGGGTGACAATGGTGTGTGGAGCTTCCCTGTAGCAGTTTCCGAAGGTCATTGGTCATTGACAGAAAGGGGAGGGTAAGGAAACTCTGGACACTCAGTCTCGAGTTCTCAAGGTTAAGCAGCAAAAGATTTGAAAACCTCTATTCCTTATCTTTAGCCTACCGCGACCCTCTCATTAGGGGTGCGCGTGCCCTCTGTCTTTGTTTCCAGTCTTACCTTACTTCAAGCGCCCCTCTCTCCCACGCACCCAGTTACTCATAGTGAAACCTAACAGTGCTGTTTAAAAATAAGAAGTAATGGTCTGTAAAGGAGAGAGAAGGGGAGAAGGAAAGTTCATTTCTTTCATTTAAAGTCTGGTAATATGATTTTCCTTTCTTCCGCGACTGAACAGTGGGTCGGAAATGATGATTTATGACTGAAGCGATATGTCTTTTAGATCAGGAATCTCGAGAAAAATAGCCCCGAAGAGACGAGACAAACAGGTTCTTGGAAATCCGTGCTCTAAGTGGAGGTTTAAAATCACGTTATATGCGAGGTTGGCGCATTTATGTTTGTCGCTTTAAACGAGGTTAAAAAACACATTCCTTATGAGGAATATGTTGGTACTACAGAAAACGCTATAGGCGAGGTGTCGCTATAACCGATGTCGTTATAAACGAGTTACACTGTATAACCAGAAATATACGTGACACAAAATTGTCATATTCTGTACATGGACACATTAAGGTCCAAGGTTTCTCTGTACCAAATATGACGGTTTTGTGTCACGTATATTTCTGGTTATATGTAAAATATTAGCTTGAACTTTTTTCATTCGTCAACGTCACTTGTTACCGTTGGCTTCTGGAATCCAGAAATGTCGAATGCTGTCAGTGCCGAATCTGAAATTGAGGCACTAAAAGGCCCCTGGATTACAGTTTAAATATGTATTTGCGTGGAAATATGTTTTGTAAAATGCCTTATAATACTGTACCTTTAAAGCTTATTGTCACCTAGAGCGACCGTTAAACTATGACCCGCGTTTTCTGGAATACGCTCTTAAAACGTTCCACTCTTCAGTTATAAATTCCACAACAAATGTATAATAATATTAGATCAATTATTCTACAACCAATGCACGAATAGCGTAAAATTGACAAAGGATGTTGGTTATATAAATTTAACTAACGGTCTATTTTAACTCACGTTCCCGTTCCAAAAGAAGATAACTGTTTTAAAATGTCTCATTTGGAAATGTACGCTTCAGAAATAGCTAGTCAAGACCATGACATTATCTGAGGTGAGAATAATAGTGATGGCTAAAGAATGATGTTTTAAAAGGACTGTTTAAAGACCACCTGCAACGAATGGTTGTTTAAATCAATTATCTTTGGTTACTTGTTCTTCTTTACTTTCATGCGGTTGCTGGTGGAGAAAGAGTTTGCAGGAAAATCCCAGATAATGAAGCACTGCTTTTCATAACTTGCTTAACTGAATATCTCTTTTCTCAAACGTAGGGAGTATACATATATACTTTTTCCCTTTTTGAAGAATTTTCCGTTTTTCTCTGTGTTCGTATGTGCTTATATATGTGTGTGCGAGCGAACGAGAATGTGAGAGAAAGTGAACCGGCAATATGTTAGTGGGCTTGTGCGATTACTGCCGGCCAGTTGAGTTACGAGCTCCGGGTCGCAAGCTCATGAAATATTGGCCACGGCATTGTAGTGTTACCGCAAAGAGCAAGAGAGAAAGAGAAAGGGCGGGTAAATGGGAGGAGAGCGAGAAAGAGCCTCTTAGCATCCCGTGTGCACATACTTCCAAACCTCTGTCATGTATGAATAATGTTGGA
This sequence comes from Lepisma saccharinum, assembly GCA_022664845.1. Lineage (NCBI taxonomy): Eukaryota > Metazoa > Arthropoda > Insecta > Zygentoma > Lepismatidae > Lepisma > Lepisma saccharinum. Next base: position 2,591 of record JAGDQP010057107.1, on the reverse strand, counting down.
ATGAAATGAACGCATGATGCATTATATACAACTTGAAGAGACATACTTACATTATATTGTATTCATTACTTATCGGCATTTCGTTGCTCGTAAATCTATTGGACATCTTCGATGCCGAGGGATGTTGTTGTTCAGTGGACGAATTTATATATACATATACATACATCTTTCGCGTCACCACGTTGTCGTCTCCATTTTACTTCTTGTGCTAACACTACTGCGCCTAACCCTCCTAGGCCAGGATCTCGAAGAAGATCCTTGGGACATCCTTTATTGCCGGGGTGTTGCAGTATGCAAATGAGACCTTGGGCCGTAGGTCAACTCTTCTGTCAGTTTCAATCGGAGAAGCCTAAAATTACCCCTGCGTTATGGCCATAATTTAGGCCAGTTATTGATACCTCTAGCATCGTCAAGTGTGTAGTCTCTATGAGAATATCTGAAAGGTTGAAATATTAAGTTTCCCTTGGGCGTTCTTCTATTATAATAAACATGGTAATTAGACTTGGTTTACGCATTGAGGAGTCAACGGAGTAGACACATAGAAGAAAGAGACTCCACCTTTTCTTTTCTTTCCTTTCGACAACAGTGTACCGCCCAGATATCCCAATAATTAACTGTTTCAAGATTTTTGAAGTTCAGGAGTGCGATGAGGCTTGACATTCACACCACCTTCGGTTTACTCACCCTTTAAATACTACATTGAGAAACACCATTGCTATTCCTTGTAACTTTGATCTAGCGTAATTTCTTTCAAAGAAAATGAAAAATATGGATCTTCCTTATTTAAGAGGTGGAGTAATAGACATAGGATTTAAATCATGTATTGGATACAGGTGGTTTTCTGTTGAACAGAACTGAATTTTCACCGCCAACGAATTGCCGAATACGACGACAGCCGTTTTCTACGAATCGACGTTGGTGAAAATGCAGAGAGTTGGAATCTGTTTAGGCCATCTATCGTGACAGACTCTTCTAAGGATTTTCAACATTCCTACCAGGTTAAGTACCGGGGTGGTTCTTACGATTGAGATAAAAATATAAATTTTTGACATTTTATTTTCTTCTGAGTTGTTGGCGTAAACGTTGGCTGTGACGATCACAAGTTTACAATTATTGCATTCTATGTTCTCTCCGTGGTAAGGTAATTTTTACGTTTAATTTTCACCTCTGAACTATTGAATAAGACTTTCATGTTATTACTTAAAAAAACTTTGGAGTATGAATATTTCAAAAACAGAAAACAACTTCTGAGACTACAAGTACACGCATTCATTTTACATTTAAAATAAAATGTACAGTCATATTTATTTATTTATTCATTCATTCATTTTCAGCATGTAAGTATAGAACTGAGGAAAGTTTCAATATCCCAATATTGAAATCATTATGTTCGCAAATGCACATAGACACAATATTTTCGACATTTATGGTGTTAGAGAACATTCATACTACCGAAGTCAATTTAATACATTTTGCATTGCAGTTTATTCTGCCGTTTACTGTTCTTCACCGTGAATGTAAAAATTTTGAACATTAAAAAGAGCAAGAAATGGTGCTGATGTAACGAATTTCATGATCATATGGAAGTGTGACAATATGAAAGCATTTACAAGCTTAACATGTCCATATCTATGATATCCGTGTAAGCAAGCAAGTTAACAAGCTATAAATCCATCCCTGTTTGTCAAGTTATAGGCCTCTCGACCATTTGGTACCAATTGTTTGATTTGATATTAACGTCCTTAAATGATCTGGTGAGCTTCCAAGGACGGGACCTACAATTTTTTCGTGACATGAGCTCCAAACCACTCCGTTCAATGGAGCCGGGCGGGAACTGAAGCCGTGATCACCCACAAAGAAAGCAAGCGCGATACTCCCTGGGTCATCCGGGATCAGTACTCAATTGAATTGAATTGAATTCATTTATGGCCTAAGCCGGGATAGGGTAGCGGGAAGGAGTTGGCGAGGGCCTAAGTTGAAGGTGCAATGTCGGCATTTTCCGGGTGTGATTGAGGAAAAAAACTCAGTCAGGATGGCCGTCCGCAGGTATCGAACGCAAGACGTCTTGAATGCGAAGTTATCGTTTTATGAAGTGAACCATGGCCAGTCGGTATTTGGTACTCATATTTCAGTCTTGGGACCAGATTCGATGTGAAACGGGCTAGGAGAGGAGTGGAAAGAAGATAATAGGGAAAATACTTTCAAAAATTAGCTACTCTTCCCGATGTGTAATTAAGTGCAGACAGAAGACAACCTCGCATCAGAGGGCATGTTTGAGTTTGAGGTAGGCAGGCAAGGAAGTTACTGTTGGTCTTTCAGCAGACTAAAATCTTCCATCATTTCATTAATTTTTATATTATGGTCTGGACAGGCATCTAATGGGGACTAAGTCAATTACAAGTTATGACTTTCCTCAAAGAACACACTTCCGTGGAAGGTAGTGAATCTTATAGGTACAATTCTAGCATTTGTCTAGTGAGACTAAAGGAGAACATTGGTAAACGTCATAGAGCAGCGTTTCTCAACCTTTTTCATGCCGCGACCTCCTTCTTTTACCATGCCTTCCGGCCGGCGACTTCGTTTCGTTTCAC
>JAGDQP010057106.1:0-12808 GCA_022664845.1 Lepisma saccharinum | reverse complement strand
CACCTTTGAGACGCTTTCATAGCACTTTGGTTCACGTTTGGACACTAATAAAGTGTTCGAAAGTGAGCTAAAGTCGTTTCCAGAAAGTGCTCAAAGGTGTTCAAAAAAGTGTAAAAAAAGTGTTCTATTTTTTACAGTGTATGTATGTACTCCTTCTCAAATGAACGCTTTGCACACGTTCAACAAATTCATTTCTGACTTATCCTATGTAATACACTGAAAATCAAAGTACACCTAAAGTACACATAGAGTTCACAATATGTCCCGAAAAAAAATTCGCAATACCTGGTATGTTCCATTTTTAGCACGTTTTAATGCATAATATATGGACTTTTCATGAAATTAATATCAACTACGTAACATTTTTAGTGCATAATATATACGCGTCTGGTGTACTAATACACAATTGGTGCACAAAAAGTTCATTTAAAATTGGCAAAAGCACTAAAAGTGATCTCAAAACTAAGTGTAGCTAATGTGAACTACAGAAAATATGAACATCATGTGTATAAAATGTGCACTGTGGGCCAGAAGCTAATAAAAAGACACATTGAGTACACTAAAAACTCACATTTTTTCGGTAGGTTCATATAAAGTGCACATTCGTTCACATAAAGTTCATTTTTGTTAAGGTTTGTGTGTGCTTTTTGTGCCAGGACATTTTCAGTGTATTTTAATAGTGTAGAAGTGCAAAATGCATGCACATTTTAAAAATAAATATTGCACGTTGGTAGAATATTATCGACCTTTTATTAATGGTTCACAAAGATAAATCACTACTTCAAACTGGGTGATGTTTGGCACTATTCTTGTTACAATGTATAATATGTTAGATCATCAAGCGTCACTTCGACTCTTGAGCGTTAATTTTTCATGTCTCAGTTCAATATTGTACTAAAAGCTGATTAACTATACTCTGCATATATTTAATTGTCTAGTCTTCCCTCTGTATTTTAATATTTATTCCTTTTATGTTGTGATGTGATTCACTCAGGCAAACTAGACGAATACATTGTTCTGGAACTTTGATAATATAAATGTCTTTCATTTCATTACATTCCAATACTGTGCTGTTTCTCTGTGAATGTATACTGCCCAATTTCATAGTCAACGTTTTCTAGTCACGTTCAATTACTTTCAAACTCATTTCCACATGAAATATCATTACAACTAAATGTTATTTACAACAATCCTAGTAAAATATATTATTAAAAAGTAAAGAATCCCCAGCGAGAACTCGAACCACGAACCTGTGGTTTCATGATTCAGCTATTTCAACTCTAAACGAAATTTTGTGGTTGTTGCATATTGGTTAGATTTAATGATTGATCACCAATTCGAAACTTCAAAGTCTTTATTTTTCCTCGCTTTTATGTTATTTTTGGTAACGATAGTAAGTTATATTTAATTATCTACACAATTCATTAGTTATATTTACAATTTTTGTCGTTTTACTATGTTTTTTCCAGAATTAAGTTGTTTTCTTCTCACTTGAAACTCGTTACTAAAGCTTGTTTCAATATCCTTTTAATGGCTGTACTGACAGTAGTCGAAGGCTTGTGACTGAAACTTGAATAATAATATTATTATTAATTAATTAATTAATTAATTAATAATAATAATAATAATAATAATAAATGGTAGGAGTAAACACCATTTCAGTTCATCTTCTTCCGTTTACTATTATAAGGCATATTATTACTACGTTTACTGTTAATAATTTCAAAACTTGTTCGCAATATATCAAGTGAAATATACTTTATCAATACTTTATTTCTTAATTTTATGCTATCCTGACTGAGGTTTTCCTAGAGTTTTGCCTCAGTCACAACAGGCAAATGCAAGGATGGTACCTGCAAACTAGATTCTGGCCAACAACCTTCAATCACTCTCTTCCTACCCTATCCCAGCCTCAGTCTGAGGTGCCTAAAATTCAAAAATAAAATCAAAATTCTTAGTTGAACAAGCTCTCTGTATCACGACAAATTATTTATTACTTCATATCCTTCCTTAATCTGTCATCGAGGATTACATGAAAATAACTTCGTTACTCAAAAAGTGTGTGATTCGTTCTGTTTAATCTTGCAGTGTAGTGTTATACGAGGTATTTTTACAAAGTAAATATAAATATAAATATTGAAAGTAATTTAAAATGTTGCTTAAAAACCCATTGCCCAATACAAAGTGCAATACACGAGAGCTTCGTCTACCTCTTTTAAAGTCGCATTCCCGAATCAAGTTGGCTGAGGAGCATGAATAGGTAAAGAATTAAACTCAAATATCTCCTTCATAAGTTTAATATTTTTAAGGAAGATGTTATTTTTCCTATTGTTTTAAATAGGTAAATCGAAAATGAAATTTCATTTTATCAAATAAAAGTAATTTCAAAAACTCGTAGATATATTTTTCTTAGAACTATGTACAGACTGTTTGTTCACTCGTGTAACTGACAACAAACCTGTAAAACAAAAGTTTCCCAGCTATTTGCATTAAATTCTCCACAGTCGTTCAAAAAACTCTGACGTTTTGATGCTGTTAAAATAGTTTTTCTAAACTAATTTTTAATCCGTATTTTGAGGGTCCAAACTCGAAGTTGAACCTCGCTTATGGGAAAATCAATGTTAACATTCAGAGGACCAATTTTCCTAGTCAGTAATTTTTTTAGTTACCAATAAATTAAGTCAGAATGGTGATTTTTGTTTAAAAAATATTGTACGATCTCTCGATCTGAAGCATTCATATTTCACAAAATCGAATACCATACCCCACCTCATGTGGAAGAGAGGAGGGGTTACTATACCCATTAGGCTATTAATTTCGTAATGCAAGTTTCAATTAAATTGCTAATAAGTATAAAATATTTACGTTAATGAAGGTCCGTATTTTCACAAAATACAGTACCATACCCCATATACCCTACTCCACAAGGGGTTAAGTGGGGGTTAGAGCATGTTTTCCACTATGACATTTGGAATGCCTTTTTCAGTTAATCAACTTACAGCCATCAAATATTTATCTTAAAGAATGTCCGTATTTAACAAAAGAAAATGCCATACCCCACATTCCCAACCCCGTTATGGGTTAAGTGAGGGTTAGAGCATGGATGGAAATTTGGAATCGAGTTTTCAGTTAATCGGCTCATAACTATCACAGATCTATCTTACTGAATGCCATTATTTACCAAAACAAAGTCTCCTACACTACATACACCACCCTATAAGAGGATAAGTTGGGATTAGAGCATGTGTGGAAATGGATATTGTTTATGTTTTGCTAAATACGGATCTTGGTTCAGATAAATTTAGGTTAACTCTAAGCTGATTAACTGAAACCTTCTTTCCAAATTTCCACATATGCTGTAATCCCTTTATCATGTGAGGTATAGTACTTTGTTTTGTTTAAAACGGACATTCAGTAAGATAAGTCTCTGATAGCTGTATGCTGATCACCTGAAACCTAATTCCAAATTTCCAAGAATGCTTTAATCATTAATAACCACCTTATCGTGTGCGATATGACATTTTGTTCTGTTAAATACTGACATAATGTTAAAAACAAACATACGAATTAACACTGGCATTCAGTAACTTAAATCTGTGACAACTGTAAGCTTATTAACTGAAAGCTGTATTCCAAATTTCATATCTGAACGTTTGAAAATCCTCATGGTGTGGGATATGCATGTACTTTATTTTCTTATCCTGTGATATCTGTAAGCTGATTAACTGAAAACAGCATTCCAAATGACATAGTTGAACGCATGCTCTAACTCATACTAACCCCCTTGTGGGATGAGGTACGTTTGTTATGGTAGTTTGTTTTGGTAAATAATGGTATTTAGTAAGATAGATCTGTGATAGATCTAATGTGATTAATGAAAACTACATTTCAAATTTCCTCGCGTGCTCTAACCCCACTTACTCTCTTATAGGTGGAGTACGTGGGGTATAACACTTTGGTTTGTTAAATAAGGACATTTGGTGAGATAAATCTTTGATGGCTGTAAGTTGATTAATTGAAAACAACAATCCAAATGTCATAGTTGAAAGCATGCTCTTGCCCCCATTAACCCCCTATGGTATGAGGTATGTGATGTATGGTACTATGTTTTGTGAAATACGGATCTTCATTAACGTAAATATTCGATATTTATTAGCATGTTAATTGCTGATATTTCTTAGCATTCCAGAACATTTTGGAATGAAAATCAGAATTCCGGAATTGGAATGACAATTCATGCAATTCCGGAATTTCAGAAACTGGAAAGTCGGAATTCCGTAACTTGGGTACGTCGGAATTAAGAAATTTCGGAAAGTCGGTATTATGAATTTTGACAAATTGGCTTTAGGCAAATTGGGTTTGACCGGATGGATGGTGATGGTATGATTGGTGGAATGAAGAAAGTGTGAGGAAACAGGAGAACACCGAGAAAACTAACGCACATGGTGTTTGTTCACCACAAAAGCCACATGGCACGAGAGGGATCGAACCGACAACCGTCAACCGACAAGCGTCGGAAAGCGGCACTCGGAATTCCGGAATTCGGGAATTCAAAATTATGAATTTGAATTTAATTTTTATGACTTTTAGCCTAAAGGCTTTAGGAAAATTTGGTTCAGGCCGAATGGATGATAACGATGGGGGATGATTGGTGGAATGAAGAAAGTAGGATGAAATAGAAGAACACCGAGAAAACCCACGCACATGATGTCTGCCCACCACAAAACCCACATGGCACGAGCAGGGATCGAGCCGACGACCCCAAGCGCTAGAGGTGAGCATTCTTCCATTGAGCCACTCGGAATTCCGAAATTTCGAAATTCGAAATTGATTTTGTACTTCCAACCACCGCCTAAAACTTGCATTGCGAAATTCATATTCTTATGGGTGTTGTAACCCCTCCTCACTTCTACGTGGGGTGGGGTACGTGGAGATACGGTATTAGATTTTATGAAATAAGAATGCTTCAGATCGAGATATCCTACAACATTTTATAAACAGAAATCACCATATCACTTAATTTATTGGTAATTAACAAAATTAGTGATTTAGAAACGTGGTCCTCTGAATTAACATTGATTTTTCCATAAGTGAGGTTTACTTTTGATTTTGAACCGCCAAAATAGAGGTTAAAATGTACTTTAGCAATATTATTTTCATGGTGTCAAAACGCTAGGGTCTTGTGAGCAATTGTGGAAATTTTCATGTAAATAGCTTGAATATTTTTGTTTTCACAGGTCTGTTTCTCTCTCAGTTACACGAACTATTAAACAGTCTGTATACTTTAAACTTAACAAAGCTGTACATACTTAAACATGCCTAGGTACTTAAGAGGGAGAGGGACTTGGCTACTGCAGCGTTCAATTAAACATTGATTTCAAACATTTCTACGTATATCATGATTTTATGTGCATATTTCGAAACAAAAAATGACTCAATAGCCCCTTAAACACAATACATGGCCTAGTAAAAGTAAATAATTGAAGGCTGCATGACGTATTTTTTCTTAGAAATAAAGGATATTTTAGTAGCCCATGTAACAACTTTCTTATGGAACTTTCCATTATAATAATCCTTATTTCTAAATAGAAAATAGCACGCATTGAAGGGGCTATTGAGTCAATTTTTGAAAGGTCCACATGAAACTACGATATTCCTAGAAATGTGTGAAAACCCATGTTAAATTGGACGCTTACTTTGCAGGCCACCGTAGCGAACTTCCTCTTCCTCTTAAACATGTGCTAAACTTCTTCATTTAATAGGAGAAATTATATTATTGTCATGTAGGTGAAACGATTTAACGGTATATGTAACACTAATAGAATTAAATGTGCTGAAGTAAACCGAGTAAGGTTCGGTGATAAAAAAACAGAAGATAGAATATATTTTGGAAATGAGAGAAACGTGGGAGAAATGAATAGTTATGCAAGGAAGGTATGATTCTGATGCAAGAGCCTATGATAGATGATTCTCTCAGATTTTCAGATAGAGGGTACTGAAGATAATACTAGGATATGCAAATTATTATGTGTAAAACGTGGTATTGCAGAGAAATATGTAAATCATAGTATGGGCATGGGATATCTCTTTCTATTTCAGAGTGAAATAAGCGGTAATAAATAGATTGTTATGGAAAGTGACGTTACGAGTAAAAGCGTATGATTCTGGGTTTCTTGCTTGTGGCTGCTGCAGGGGTTGATGTTGAACCGATGTTAACCGATGTTGAACTTGGTGTTGAGCGAAATATTTTGGAGTTTCCGTGGACGCTGGATTTTCCATTTTGGACGGAGAATTGAGTTACCGGTACCATCTGATTCATTCGTCTAACAGCACAAAATATCCATTTGACTTACATATCTTGTACTACATTAGTACATCCATTCTATTCCCATCATGACATGGACATACTGGACATGATATGAACGTCTGATGGGTGTACAAAACGTGGATGTCACCAAGAAGGACTTCGTGGACGTACATGGAATGTCCATAGCATGTTCAGAAATTGGATGACCCTGGAAGGACATTGTGGGCGCTTAGTGTTCTTACAGAAAATGGATGTTTCTAAGAATTACATTGCGAATGTCTAATGTACGCACAGAAAATGGTTGTATGTCCATGTGATGACACAGTGGACGTCTTGGATGTCCAGAAATTGGGATTACTTATGAAGTAGAAAATGGACATTCATTGCAGGACGTACAACGAAATCAATACATTTAGTGAGATTTTCTTTGGAAATATGCCTGCTTAAACAATGTTGAATTTTTAATGATAATATCCCATACAATTTCATGTCACTTGAACTAACTTGCTGTATACACGAAACTTTGAGCGTGGTTGGCGGAGCATGTGCCTCTGGCGCCGGATGACCAGGAGAGTCAAAATGGTAATGTACCCTGTAGTCAGTGGGATACAGAATGGGCGCTTAACCGAGTTCTTGCCCGGAAAGAAACAAAAGTCTAGCTTCACTCTATTATCGTGATAAACTTAGTGACGCGTCATGTGATCTAGTTAGCCACCTCAGTATCGAATTGAAACATAGATGGATGTCTCTGCTTCAGAAACGGGAAAATATTACCTCGTAACATAAAAGACAGAATCTAAAAGTTGTCCCTTGGAGATACCCCGTAGCGTAGTGATTAGAGTAAATGGCTACAAATTAGAAGATTACAGGATCGAATCCCGCCGCAAGTAACTGAAAAACAAACCTTTCAAACTAAATATGTATATCAATAATATTTTATTTTATGTTAGAAGTAGCCATGAGATGGCGTACTATAAGACAAAACGCACATAATTTTAATGTTCATTCAACGTCCATTTCGAAAGACATTGATAGTCCGTATAAACGTCCATTGTATGTCATATGGATGTAAAAATGTGCATAGATACGTAAAAGTGGGTTTCTACATGTAATGGTTTTAGTAAGCAATTCTTGTAGAAAAATTGGTGGAATCCAGAATGGAATCTGGATCAACTCGGTGATAGCATAATTTCTTAATGAACTTAGCTACCGGTAAAACACTAAATCAGTATGTTTCATCGATAAACATTGACAAAGTTTGATGTGAAAGTTATTAAGTCTTATATTATCAGGACATATCGATACAAGTTCATGAATACTTTTAGTTACCCTGGACAAATTCAATGAACGTTTTGAAGCTTTGAAGATTATATTAATATATATTAAAATCTAAACCTATTTTCCAATAAGTGCAAACGAATAACCAAAATTTCTATAATAGAATTTTAAATGTATTAATTGGTTTGGTGTGGTCTTGAATGTAAGCTACAAATTACTTAAAACTATGAACTTGCTAGGAGTTTGTTCAATGTCTATAGACATAAGAGAAATAATTATATTTAATTGAAGGGCGCGAAAGGAAAACATGGTAACTATCAGTTTTGTCATTATCGAGTTATATTGCGAGGATAGAATTAATCGAAAACATTTCGGATAGCATTTCGTGTTCTTATATCATGTGCACACATGAATCGCATTTGCTGTAACAGTTTAGACACTGATTTCCAGTTGATATTTAGATCTTTTTTCATAAATCAATTTTTATTATCTCAATATGTTCGTTTCTTCATTTGTGTTCATCGGACTACGCCTCCAATTAACATTAGAAGATATGAAACTTCTTTGAATAAACCTGAAATATTACAAATTCTATACTGTTTTAGCTAACTAGACGTTCATATTCTACTATAGGAACCTAGAAACGAAGAAGGCTCTTTGTTGACACTCTTTCGGTTAGAAAAATTGCATGGCTACTGTCAGGGAAAATTAACAGTATTTGCTTAAAAGTTTCATGGGTGAAAAATTCAAAGAGCATAAGGATTATCCTTGTATCGTTTACGTAGGTTAGAAACGGTTAAGCGCATCCAACTCAGCTTCTGAGAACAAAAACTAATAAACTCAGCGAAAAGAGATACTCTTGTATGAATTTAAACGTAAAATATAATACATTCGTGGCAAGAGAAACACGCAACAATAAAATAAAGCAAACTAGAGAGACGAGAGTTTTTTTCCTGCCCGTACCTTGCATGACTTGATGCGGAATGGAAGTAGATAACGTAAACAGAGATTCACTCACTGTAAAAAATAACGAACCACAAAATAAAAATAACTAGACGCTGAGTGAATCCTGACAAAAATAAAAGTGAAAGAATAAGAGGAGACCTTTTTTTATTTTGAAGAAAAGATAAAATCCACGACAGAATAAAATTTAATTTCTTGTGATAAATTTTACCAATTTTAGTGTGCTTGAGTTTCCGAGAGAGCATAAAATAACACGAGGACAGGGAAAGACAAATAGAAACCAAATCCTCGCATCGAAATTAGTGATGTGTGAAATTTAGAATTGTTTACCATCGGTTAATTGGCAAAGGAAAATTTGGAGAAAAGGAAAACGTATAAAATTGTCAAATGCTATACACTCACACACACACATATATATATCCATGTAATGTATATACATAATAGTATCGGAACATGTGATCGCTGACCTAATGGGGAAAGCCATTCTTGATACAAGTAACATTGGCTAAATTACGAGGCATCGGCTCACGAGGGCCTGGAACATAGCTGGAGTAACACGCACAATTCGCACTAGAGCAGAGAACGGCATTCAATCAGATTACGTGAGTGTGTCGCATGCTTGGCATACTGAGACCAAGGCAGTATGGGAAAATAGCTCTAGTGCTGCGGCTATAACTATACGCAACGCTTCAATCAAGATATTATTCATTCGATTCTGCGTCAATTCCTGGTTAAGAAATCATATTTATTGGCTGATAAACAATCTGATGAATACTTCATAATCTAAAAAATAACACCTTTTCTTATGCATTCATATGCCAAGCTTCCATTAATCGGTATAAAAAATTGCAATTTATTGCTTGTTAAACTTTAAACTAGCTAGAAATTTACTAACATAAAGTGAAAAGATATAATTATTTCTGGCATTATACATACTGAAAAGAAAAACAATTGAGAGTTCAATACAAATAATTTTTATCAGCACAACAAAATCCGAAATATATAGTGGAAAACATTTCGAAAAGTTTTCCTCCTCAAATCACTACAGTACACTTTGGCGGATTTAGAAGAGAGAGATCAAGGGGGGAGGGGGGGAGCAATTACTTTAAAAGCTATCGTTTAGAATGAAATATTTAAAGTCATTCTGAAATGACTGCGGGGGCAATGCCCCCATGACCTCCATAAATCCGCATATGACAATACAGTCGTTAATTTTTATGGTCAGTCTGAACAGTTAGGTATTAAAATTTTTAATATTTAAGAATTTTCTATTTTGAATACTTTTAATTATACTATTATTTCCACTAAAATGTTATGTGATATTTTCATGGTGATAACACTGCGCAACATAACTTGGCCAATTGCGGACTTATCTGAATGTTTATACATTTTCTGCATAATTCAGGTGTGCTGATCACGAATATTTTCCCCCTAATCTCTCTAAGTGACATGGCAAATGAACCTGTCACCGCTATAGCAACAGTAGTTACAGATGTAAATTAATACGAGACCCAACATTTGTTTATTGTACATTTACACCCAGAACTGAGTTCAACATAAACCTTGAAAGCATACAAACAAACCTTTTATTACCAGGTTATTATTTGTAGAACGATTAAGTTCACCATGATGAATGCACTGTGCGTATTTAGGCCAATTCAAAATGAAATAAATATATGAAATTAATAGAACTGAACAGTTGAACGTCTTTTCCTCTTATGACAGGAAGCATCCTTATCCACTAAACCTCACATGTAGTCTTCCATCATTGGTGGGTCGCATCGTCCTTGATATCTCCTCTCGATTGGATCGATGTTCTTATGAAATGGTCATTCCATCTGCAATCGACAAATGTTAAAAGTAAATGCAAGCTGCATTATTTTTAAATTTTCAGAGGTTCCTAATTCATTACTTCACGTTAGCAGATACGAAATATAGATTTGCAGTTTGTTGCCTCTTACCATTCGATTGTAGCAGCCATGTATTATCAATCATTTGTACGTCGTTGGGCGTTTACAGACCTTTGCGCAATCAAGATCATAAGGTGCGTACCAGGTTTATTGACCAAATTATGAAAATAGCAAATGCCAAGAAATGAAAGGTAGTTTAACAAATGAGTATATACTCAAACAATACATATGACAATGTGTTGCACATGATTCAGACAGACGGCATAGACCCTTTATTACGGCCAAGGCGAAGCTTGAATGTAAAGTGTTGAAAAGTGCGTTTACAGTCTCATTTGAAATGTCTTTCGAAATTCTTGTCGAATTTATCTTAATCTGGCGGAGTGATTTTAGCAGTCACAACGTTTCGTCGCATCATTCGGCGCTTGCACAATGCCCAGAAAAGTACAATGGTCTGTTATGTGGAACTGCAGTAGAATTGTCGAGTTTACTGAGGCACTCAAATTTGTTTTCTTCAAGAAGGGAAACTGTTTTTCCGCCATAGTGGACGGTAACTTTATCGAGCCAAAAATATTATCTTTTTCTGAGTGTTAATCTTATCCACGGAATTATAATTTTCCCAGAGACTCATTTCTACAGATTTCACCGTTTAGACCACCTTGTCCACATTTCATCACAAAAGCAGGCGAGATATGGCCATCCTGCGCAATAGCCTGCCACACCAATACTTTGGCAGAAAATTTTGACTTTTGCAATGTTGCTACTTTCTATAGGTGGTGTATTATCTGGAACAATCGAAACATGTCTGGATGAAGCCTTTTCGCCGGAATCCAGTGCCATGTAAGTCTTATCATCCATGGCAAAAACGAAATCACCACAAGAAGGAACAGCTTTCTTGTAGAATTTCCTGCAGTTAGATTTTGTTTTTACGACACCATCCTGGTGCATCCTAACAACTTTCTGTCTGTTACGTGATATTATCCCACTCTCCATTCTGTTCCTGAGCACTGATCCAATTCCAATCTTTAATTTTTCAGCAGGTTTTCTAATTGCCATGCTCGGAATTTTAACAAGAAGCTGTCGTGTCCTTTCGACCATCCGCTTGCTTCTGGTAATACACACAGGACCTGTTTCACATTGTAAAGAACACTACCAGTCTCTCTACCCCTTTCCACTCGTGCCCGCACAAATTTAATGTGCGGGTAGCATTTCTTTATTATAAAGGGGAGAATTTTAGATTTTCACGCTCACTACGGCTTCGATTGGTTGTGCGGGTTCCGCGCTATGAATTTCATGCTTCTTTGTTGCAATTTAGTACACAAGGTGAACTTCGAAGAGTTTCATTCTGTTAAAGTGAAGTCGGCATGGCTCGTAAAGGTAAACATTTTTTATTTTTTTACTTTTTTCATGTTTCAATTTTTTATTTCAGTTTATTATGTGACTTAAATGTCTAAAGAATATTAATATGTTAACAATTTAGTAAAATGATTTGTTGCATGGTATGTAATTTAGGAGAAAAATACAAGTAGCACGATCGTGCGGGTTAGGCATTATTTCTCATCTTGTAAATAATATTTTCGACAGAATTTTGTGTTGTTTGAGCCTTTTTATCAAATATAGCTTTATAAAAATCGTTAAATTTACTGTAATTTTAGGATAACGTTTTAGTGTAAGTGCTGCACGCTTGCTGCCAAGATGAGTTACGGGGTACCTGCCCCTCCCCAAAATTTTCCTGGCCCGATATAAAAGTCAATTTTTATGTGTACAAAATAATTTTTTGGGAGCAGTTTCCACTAAATTTTCCATGCCGCTCTACAATTTGTGGCTTCCACGGGCCTCATAACGAACGTACTACAATAGTAAAGGACCTCACTCAACTTGTATTTTAGTTTCCTTTGCAAATATTTAATTCAAGGTAATTTCGTCAAATATTTCACTTTGTTCTATTGAGGATCGTTAGTAACTATGAGTTTCTTTTGTGAAAAATAAAAAAATAATAGCATTTGACATTCTGAACGTTAATACCTTGCCACCAAGCTATTATATTCAACAGTAATCTCGTTTTTTTACGTAGGGCTCGCTTATACTGACGTCATCAAATTATTAAATGAATCAGATATCAGCGGCTTGTCCAATGACGATGATGAATGGCTGTCTGAAAATCTTGAAGATATAGAACAAGAATGGTTATCCAAAGTAGGTGACGCAGAAATACACTGTAAAAAATAGAACACTTTTTTTACACTTTTTTGAACACCTTTGAGCACTTTCTGGAAACGACTTTAGCTCACTTTCGAACACTTTAATAGTGTCCAAACGTGAACCAAAGTGCTATGAAAGCGTCTCAAAGGTG
>JAGDQP010057105.1:0-12808 GCA_022664845.1 Lepisma saccharinum | reverse complement strand
TGAGTGCTTCAGTTGCACAGCTTATGGTGGAATGAGAAGGATCTATGCTCCGATTCTGGATATTGGTATGTACGTTGTTTTTGCTATAATGTATTGGAAATTCAATAATTTTTACATATTTGGACTAAGAAACTGTGTAATTCATTGAGAATTGGATAAGATAAAGATAAAATGAATTGTATGGGCGGTAACAGCACTATGACTTATCCCCGTCCCGTTTGAGAATTGGAAGAAGTTTCCATAATCTAAACAGAATAATGGCTTCATTTACTAATTATCAGGAAGTCGTATAATGCAAGAGCATCTGTATATGGGGAAATGTTAAGGCAGTACCTGTTAATAATAATTATTACATGAAAATTGTGATCATTGAATATTATGATATGTATTTAATAATAATTGCTGTGTAATTTGAGGGTTTTACTGTATATAGCTTAAATTAGTGTATTGAAATCGCGGGAGCTCTAAAATTAGCGCACTTATTTTGACATCACCCCGTATATATTCCTAATTAATGTCGACTAATGCTACTTGAACCAACTGGTGGAAAGGAGACAGTATATCAAAACACAATACCTAGGTACAATCAGGCAAGTATAAAGCGATGGGTACGTCGAGGACGGGGAAGCGTAATTAAGTTTTATGCTGAATTAGTAAAATATTTTAAGCGTAATAATATACAGGGTGTTTATGAACTACACCGATATACTTCTGGAGGTGATTTCTCGCATCAAAAAAAGAAGAAATTCCTCTGACAAATTCTCGAAATCTGCATAGTTTCGGAGCTACAGGCTGCCGAAAGAGTGGGAGAATGAACTTTACAACTTCATATTTATATCACTGCGGACAGTACTGCTGTTAAGGCATGGTACCGTCAAAGACTTTAAATCTACATGATCCAAAATGGCGCAATGGGCTCGCAAGGGATTCCCCAAATAAATTATGGGATTCCCAGAAATTCTCTAAAGTGAAGATATACTACTTGAAATTTTGAATGTGTGAATTTACTCCTTATAATACGGGACAACCACTGATAATACGGGACGAGTGAATTTTACATAAAACTCGGGACATCCGGTATTATACGGGACAGGTGGCAACCCTAATTGTAACGCACAGTTTTTTGGGCAATCCTGGCTGGAGTCGCAAAAAACTGCGCGTTACACTTTTTGCCGACCCAGTCAGGATTGCCCCAAAAACTGTGCGTTACAGTTTTTGGCGATTCCCAGCCAGGATTTGTGAAGCTGTGGCACTTCATTTGTGAGACTGTGTTGTGTTGGATATCTCTGTTTTCGTAGTGTTTTTCTACGCTTTTTGTGAAAGAAAAGTATCAATTGCTAGAAACTAATTTGATTTTTGATAAACGGCACTTATTAAAGCCGATAAACGTTACTGAGAGGAAAAGGTTGTTTCGTTATGAACTACATACTAAAGTGACTGAAGAATTACAAGTTATTGATTTTCTTTGCGTACTTTTGGAGATAGTGGCTTACGTCGAATTAGGTTAATTTTTGTTAAGTTAGGTATTGTGGAAACTGGATGATCGTGGCATTGATTGTTGAAATCGAACTTCAGGTATTTTGTTGGAAGGACGTTAATAGTGGTTCCTTGTTATATGATATTGTGTACTGATATAATGAGTAACCCTTTAAGTGACGATAACATGAATGCTGATGGTCAGGATTATCATCCTGTATGCTGTAATCGCAATGGTGCGATAATAACTTGTACTGCTTGCATGCAACAAAAGCATTTACGATGTGAGCGGATAGCGGCTGACTTGAAACCTATGTTAGAGTCGCGATATGTTTGCAAGGCATGTAGGTCAAGTAATACTGGGACAGTCGAGGATGAAACTGAGGACGGGGTTCGCGTTGATTCCGAATCTAACGAGACCGAACCTACCGGTAGCAGTAATCAGGGTACTTTACTGGATGCGCTCACTAAAATGATAACTAATCTCGAAAGCAAAATAGTTAATCAAGGTACTAATCTCGAAAGTAAAATAGCTATTCAGACTACCGAGATGAATAATGACATATGTGCTAATATGAAAAGTGACATGCGTACCCTTGAGAGTAAAATAACTATGCAAAGTGCCGATATGAAAAGTGATATGCGTATTCTTGAAGGTAAAATTGATGTACAAGGTTCAAAGTTAGATAGCGTTGTGAATGACATGACTGCGAGATACGACGAAGTACGTAGTGAGATCGCGAGTGTCTCCTCGAAAACCGAGTCTTTTGAATCCCAAGTGGAAAGTTTGCGTATCGAAGTTGAAAAGTTGCGTACTAACGCAACCGAACCTGAAGACAGGGAAACTTGTCTTAAAGAACCGATAGTGAGTAGTGAAGCTCAAACTTTCTCTACTTTTATTCCAGTAACTGGTTTGGGATTACCATCCATGACTACTACCTCTATAGTGACGACAAGTCAAGGTAAACCAGTGTACTCGCTGACTACTACGACTGGAACGAATATGCCTAGGATTTCGTCTCGTAGCGAATACTTGTTTGAGAATATTAGACGTGTCGATCAAGGTCGGATGTTGAGAAAGCGAACATGGCATGAGGAAGTGAGCGATAATGTTTTTCCTTTTAGGTCTGAACCTTTTAAGTATCACCATCCTTCTGTTGCTTCTTCTTTACAAATTCCGTGTTCTCAACAACCCGAATTTGATCGAGATCTCAGGTTTGAATTTCCTAAGGTAACTCCTACGCCGATTTCTGTGGGTTGTCATTTTAAACCTAATGAATCTAGTGATCCCTTGAGAGCATCTCAAAGGAGGACACTGTGTGGCCTCAGTTACGTCAGGTCGGGAATTTGGTCATAGTCATTCTGCGCGTCCGTTACGGCTTAATGACATCAATTTCTTCCATACGTTTAGTGGAACTCAAGGGGAATCTGCTAGGAAATTCTTAGCTGAAATTGCTCAGAATAGCGACCTAATGAAGCTAACGTCTTCTGATAAAATGTTGGTTATTGGTCGTAGGATGACTGGATTAGCTTTGATCTGGTACACGCACGAGAAAGATAAACTCGTTACTTACGAAGATTTCGTACGAGCTTTTCTGGATCATTTCGAAAACCCCAGGCTTAAAAAACGTTATTTGCAACAGCTCTACTCTGTAAAATATCATGCAGGTGTTTATGAAAATATGGCACAATTCGCTTGGCAGTTGCTAGATAAATATAAATTATACGCTTCGCCATATGTTGAGGAGGATATAATCGAAATAATAATTCAAGCTCTTCCTGAGTCTATAGGTAAATTATTAAGATTGCACACTCCCGAAAGCATAAATAATCTTATTGATATGTTAAAGAATTTAGACAGTCCTAATAATACTGAGCTAAATAAAGATATCCTTGCTAATTCTGAATCTGTTGTAACCGAACCTAAAGGAAACAAAATTAATAATGATCGTAAATTTAAACCTAAAATCAGAGCAACTAAAGTAACCAAATCTAGTAGTACTCAAACTAAACGGGTTATTTTTTATTCATCTAAGAATAATAATAAATCTTCAAATTTTCAAAATAATTCATCTGGTAGGAGATATAATCAAAATTTTAATAATGGTAATAGATGTAATAATTCAGGTAGAAATAATAATTTTGGAAATCATCGTAATGATAATTATGTAAAACGTCGTAGGTTTTCTGACAATGATTCGTATCGCAGAGGGAATAATCAACGTTTTGTAAACAATAGTAATATGCCTATGAGTGATAATAATAATCAAAATAATAGTCAAATTAGTAATAATGTGCCAAATAATAGTATTGCCTATAATTCTCCTCGTCAGAGTAGAGTGGTAGAGTGCAGTTGTCGTACTCTAAATGTTCCTGGAGGTAATGCGGCCATCAGAGAAGTGAAGTGTGGTTGTTCGCAAGTAGTTGATAATGCGGGGGTTAGTCCTGTTTCAAACCGGCCGTGCTGTTCTCATGGAGTTGATTTAAACGGCATGGGCGTCCTTCAGACCGATCGGGAAGGCGGTGCCCCTGTCTTGTGAATCGATCCGATGATGAGCGGTTGGGAGAGCGGACTAATCTCGTATTGCAGGATGGGATTACCTTTAATATCCGTGTTGTTATCAGGGAGGATGAGTTGACGGATGGTTTGATCTTTTGCCCCACTGAATTCTGTCGTTCCCCCAGTATTTTCGGTAAAGTGGCAGGTTTAGATTTAGAATGTCTTTATGATTGTGGTTCCGAAATAAATATTCTAAATTTTGAAACTTGGAAAAAGATTATGCCAATCTGCCACGTGCTAAATTAAGACCCGTATTTGGCATTAAACTTCAAGGTGTGTTTGCTTCTGGTGCTCATAAATTAAAGGGTAGCCAGAATATTTTTCTTAATATTTCTGAAAATATATTCGAAATTAAAGTTTTTGTTGTGGAAGGGGTGGAACCTAGCTTGATCCTCGGGATGCCTTTTATTCGGGACTATCGATGCCAACTGGATCCAGTTAGTGGAGCTTTGAGATTGAGATGTCCGGATGGAAGGCATGTCGAGGTAACTTGCAAAGAATTCGGGGTCAAAACGGTCTCTATCCCTGGACCTATCTTGTGCGATGAGGCAATTGTGTCCGAGTCCGAACTAGAGAAGCACGTTGAAAAGCGTACTGATCTATCTATTGATTTGCGGGACCAATTGCTAGTCTTCCTGAAGCAATACCGATATTTATTTTGTGAATATCCCAGACCTGCTAAACTACCTGAAATTAAGATAATGTTGACAGACACTAAACCAGTGAAAGCTAAAAACTACCCTATGCCATATACTGTTCGAGAGCCTTTCCGTCAGCTGTTAAAGAGGTGGCTTGACTATGGCATAGTTATAGAGAAACCTAGTCCTTATAATAATCCGGTTCATGTGGTGATGAGATCAGAAGGACACGGTATTCGTCCTTGTTTGGATATGCGAGTTACGAATAAGAAAATCATTGCTCCGGAGGTTCAAGTTGAACCTATTCAAACGTTGCTTCACCGTATGTCCGGCTTCTACTATTTTTACTATCAGCGATGCTAAGGAAGCTTATTATTCGTTGACTCTCCATCCCGATTCCCAGGTCATTACGGCATTTTCTTTTGGAGGCCGCCAGTTTGTGTTTACTCGCCTGGTTATGGGGATGAAGTCCTCATGCGCGATCTTCCAGAACGCTATGCATCAGCTTTTTCGACTGGAAACACGGGACTTCTTAGCCCTTTATCTTGACGATCTTTTGGTTTTCTTTGCTTCTTCCCAAGATCATTTCCGTCAGTTATCACACGTATACGATAAATTGAAGGAAACTAATATTTCCTTGAATTTTCGGAAATCCCAGTTTTTGTTCTCTGAGGTTTCCTATCTCGGCCATATCGTGTCTGGTGGAGAGATTAAAGTCAACCCTTCTATGAAAGAGCCCATTCGAAAGTTTCCTCTTCCTAAAACACGACGTCAATTGCGTCGTTTTCTTGGTATTTGTAACTGGAGGAGTAAGCATATCTATGATATTGCCCGGCTCCAGGAACCGCTTGTTAGGTTATTACGTAAGGATAATAAATTCAAATTCGGCCCTGAAGAGGTGGAAGCTTTCGAGGCTCTGAAGGAAGCCTTAATTTCTCCCCCAGCCTTGGTCCAGCCCCGGTTTAGTGACGAGTTTCACTTGTTCAGTGACGCTTCGTTACTCAGCTTGGCTGGATATTTGGCTCAAGTGCGAGATGGCGAATAAGGAGCGATATCTTACGCTAGTCGTCTTGTTCGTCCGACGGAGATGTCCTTACCAGTTGGAAGTTTTGGCCATTGTGTTCTTGTGTGAACACTTCTCCGATTTTATAACAGGTAGAACTGTTATTGTCCACACCGATTCCAAGTCCATAACGCAGCTCAAGACTCTACGGAATCTTGATGCGCGTACTACTCAGCTGCTTCTCAAACTTCAAGATTTTGATTTGCGGTTTGAACATCTCGCTGGAACTTCGAATTTTATTGCCGATAGTCTTAGCAGATGTCCACCGGAGGAACAAGACAAGGAGTGTACGAAATTTAGAGTGAACATGGTCTTCAATAGTCTGTCTCAAAAAGAGTTCCTGAAGAGGTGCGCGGATGCACAGCAAACTAACAGCTATTGTAAGAGGATGCTCCGTAAATTTCGTGAAGGGAATCCGGACTGCTGCTTACATTTGGGGATGCTCTATGTCCGTTCTAGATGCGAACCAAATGATTGGCTGCTGGTAATTCCTAAGGTCTTGGTTCCCCAAGTTCTTAGTGAATTACATGAAGAAGGACATTTTGGATCGTTGAAATGCTATTTATTTTGTCGCCGTCTCTTCTATTGGAAGAGAATGCTACAAGAAATAGCTACTTTTGTCCTTGACTGTCTTGTGTGTGCACGAAAAAAAGCAACGAATCAAAAGATCTCATTAGAACCTTGTCATGTGACTGCAGATATTCCACATGAGAAGGTTTCTTGTGATCTTATTGGGAAGTTGCCGTGAAGCTCCCAATTTTCTTTTGTCTTTTCCATCGTCGACATTTTCTCTGTTTTTTGACCTTATATCCATTGCGTTCTGCCAGTGTCAAGGAGATTATTCAAGTCTTCAGGAAGCTGTACCTTCACCATTATCCTGTTCCTGCTGTCATTACGTCTGATCGAGGGGCTCAATTCACCTCGAAGCATTGGAGGGAATTTTGTGAGGAACAGAAGATGAAGCACGTGTTGACGACAGCTTATAGCCCTCGAGCTTCGTAGGTGGAGAGATCCCATAAAGAGGTGAACCGCTTGATCCGAGTGTTTTGCAGTGGTGATCACAGTCAGTGGAGTGCTTGCCTGAACGAAGTTTGTTCGCTGCTGAATAACTCAGTGTCACTGGCCAATGGATATACTCCTTCTGAGTTATTTTTGAATTTCAATGCCTCCGATTCCTTCAAGCGTGGTGTAGACTGACCTGAGGAATTGCGAGACCTCGATTATGGAAAGCGTCATCAGCTAGCGCTGATAAACTTACGGAAAAGTCGTAATAGGAACAAGGTTACTAATCCCGGTAATGCCATAGTGTTACAAGTCGATGACTTGGTTTTAATTCGTGTAAGGGAACACAGTTCAGCGATCGACCGAAAGACCAAGAAGTATTTTGAGATATACCGTGGTCCGTATGTCGTCGTCGAATTGGGTTCCAATTGTGCCAGACTAGCCACTTTGACTGGGGTTGATGTGGGGAAACATAACCTCAGAAACCTGAAGCGATTTAATTGCTCCGAGCAACGCAGGCAAGAATTACTGCCTCGAAGCAATTGAATCGAAGTCTTGCTAAATGCATGGCGGTCGCATGTATTTAGTATTTGCCTATCGCAATTGAGCGTGACGATGACTTCACGTTAAGTCATGGTTGATTGTGACAGGTTTGGTGTGAAAAGATGTGTAATTAAATATTAATATGTTATCTAAATCATTATATTTAAACTTTAAATAATATATACATATCTAAATAAAATATTATTACTAATTCTTATTTTCTTATTATACTCAATTACTAATTATTTATTTTCTCTAATATATTAAATACTTTTCATTCTTAATTACTAAATGATTTAATCGCCTTTTATGATTTTTCTTTGGTGTTTCGCGGTGCTAAGTCTGGCTCGTATGTGGGATGTGTTTGTTGGTATATCCAGTTTTGTTGAGAAGAAATTCAATGGATGGAGAAAGGTCTTCTCCAATCATTTCATTTCTTTTCCTGGCCCTGGGAGGAATGTAACAGCCTATTTGCTGTTCCATTTTTATATTTATTTTCTCCCCTTTTATTTTCTTAGTTTCCGTTTTGTTTTCTTTCTGTGTGTTCTCTTTAGCTCATTCTCTTTGGTTGGTTTTAGACTCTTTGAGCGTGTTTCGTTTGGATTTTGCTTTGGATTTTTATCGTTATCCATCCAGGTTTTCGTTAGTCACGCAGCAATGACTTTGATCTAACTCTTGTTTTTGATTGGCCCTAGTCAATGCTTCGTGACTTGTTTTTTTGCTGATTGGTGTGAATCAGCCTTCTTCTCCGTTTGCTGGGAGAACTGCTCTCCCACGCCATGTTAGTTCAGTTCCAATTTTTAAAACGAGACGAATAGATGCATGGACTTTCCGTCATCTGTACTTCCTAAACCCTTGTCTACGATTGGTAATTATAAACACCAAATTTAGCATAATTTTGATTTAGACTGCTTTCGTCCATACCGGAAAATATATTAAATCGTATTAAAAAGAATAAAACCGATACTAGTGCTATCAGGACTTTTTCAAAATCGTTATTTCGGAATTTTCAACTCATTAAAATTTTATATTATTTTTGTTTTGAGGTTATTTATCAATATGTACAATATGTTCTAAATTTCATTATGGGGCCGCTATTAACCGAATTCTTACATTACAAGTACCGGTTCGTTGGATTTTAATAATCATATCCCAATTTCTCGTCTCCAGTTTTCCAATTCTATTCGAAATTCCCGGTTATCCATGTTTGACAGCTACCGCATATTTTCCTTACTTGATCAAATTAGCAACATGTCTGTTCGACTATCTTTGCGTACCGTTTTGATGCTAATAGTAAATTTTAATTTATTCGACATGGTTCGATAATTTTGGTTTCAACTCCAGCCACTATTCTCCGATGAAAAAGTCATATTTTATAACAATATTTTGTATTTTCAAGATTTATTCAGAACGTCTTTTGTATAAAGTAGTAATCATCTGTAATGACGTCACACAATTAATAACGTTAAAGTGATTCTTTCTGTACCATGTATTTTGGACTAGAACTTCTTTCGTGTAAGTAATACTGCGCTAAAACTTTTCTAAATTATACAACAATATTTCGGGAATAATTTGTAAAAATGTCAACGAAATCTATTAATTATTATAGAAATTATGGACATTTATGTGTGACTACGTAACTTTCAGTTCTGCTTAACTAATACAATGTATACCAGTGATTCAAATTTGTTTGTTCCTTCAACAGTAATTCTGTTCAGATTCTAATAAAACTATCATATCCGTAAACGTGCAATGTGTACGTTCAGAGTAATAAATTGAAATTTTGACATTTTTATATTTCTTTGAACAATCTTGAGTTTATGTTCAGTGAACGTAGTATAGAAAAATCTCAGTTAACCAGGTACGATCTACAACATTAGTTGATAATCCTCATACAGTGTTTAGTAAGATTTATAAATTGCAGTGAGCTATTTAATGTTTGACTTGATATTTATTGGAAATTAGCTACTAATCGTTACGTGAAGTTGACAGCAATTGATACTATATTATTTCTGTGTTTCGGTAAACCTATCGTATTGAGTGATGTGATTTTAATTAGATTAGATCGGTTCATAAATCCGTAGACCAGTGGTAGGATTCTTTCGCCAGCTGAGAAGTGATGACTTGGGAAAGGAACTATATATTGAATTTCTGGTTATTTCTGCGTTGACATATGAAGTGACTCCAGCATGTGATTTGTGTGAATAAATATTATTTGCGTTTTGCGTTATGACACGGCGTTTGGATTGAGTTGCGACCGTCATTCGTGTGTTCGTCTTTATTTCAGGAATTACGATTCCAGACTACAGGTGTGGGCCCTACTAAGGTAAAGGTAAGACATGGTCTTTTGTCACCCTGTAGACTTCGAAGTGAGTAAAGACATAGTATGAGTCACATATGAGTCGTTATGCGTATCATGGTTTGAGATTATTTCCCAAGTAAAGATTTGCGTTTTTCTTTCTTAATCTGTCGCTAATCTGAACCAGCTGGTACTTCGAAGTATGAACTGATGATCTAATTAAAAGATTGGAGGTGTCGCCTTACCTGTATTTCCTCCCTCGATCTAAATTATTTTTTTACAGCGATCACAACGATCTGGAATTCTCTTTCCCGGATATTCTTAAATCTGGAAGGCATTTCTGCGCCGCTCGTCTGGGGTGTAGAAAATGTTTGGAGCTAGAGGTTAGGTTAGATGCGTTGCGTGGGTACTCTAGGCTCCTGGCGACCCTATTTGTCTGTGTGATCCACTTTTGGGATCATTAGGTTGGGGCCGTTGCAGTTTTTTGCGACTCCAGCCAGGGTTGCCCAAAAAACTGCATTACACTAGTGGCAGGTGGCAACCCTAGTCATATATATATATATAATATTCTGCCATTTTCTATCCACTGCTAGATGAAGGCCTTTCCCTTTTCATTCCACATATTTCGGTCTGCTGCTATCCTCATCCATGTAGCTTCTGAAAAGCGTTTAGTTTTATCTACCCATCTTGCGTTTGAACGTCTGGCCAAGTACAGTGATTCTGCTAGCATTTTTAGTTTGACCTCCAAGCAATTGTCCCTCTGCCCTTACGAGTCTGCAGAGCTGGACAATCATGACGCCACAGTTTTCTCACAACGTAAAAATCCTGGAGTGAATAATTCCGTAAATCGTCATAGTTTAATATGTTGCGACAGTTTGACACTATAAATGTTCTTATTGCTTATTAAGTAAAAAATACCTAACCTGACTGTATCTAACCTATGTCTGTGAATTTTATGAAATGTTTAAACTGCGTATTGTTTTCATCGCCTAAAAGGAAGGGAGAAAGTCTAATAGCAAAAGCAGAACTCTTTTCGAAAACAGAAAGGTAAAAGGTAGTGTTCCTTAATAATAGAAAAACTTTAGGTGAACGAGTACCGAACCCGGGACCACTGATTCACAAGTTCAATGCCTTACCCATTTTTTACTATTGCTTTATTAATTCTGAATTAGACTACAGAATAACAATAAACAGAAAAGCAAAGATTGTAAAAAACATTAAATGAAAATAAAGGTATAAATCAAAATAAACAATAACAATTTAAACTAACCTATTCAATATAAAGGTTATTAAATAATAAAAAAATAAACAGTGAATATAAATTTTCTTGAAATATTTCCGGTATGCTTCCTTCTCGTAGACTAATTTTTGTGAACTCAATGAATAATAATCTACATATGGGAGCAAAGATGCAATCCCTTCCTTAGCAACTCACTGATACAAATGGACATTTCCGGTAGTATTTTTTTATTGCAATAAAAAATTCTTCTATTAAAGCAGACTACGGAAAACATTTTCAGTTCTTTCTGTGATGAATCTATCAAGAGTTATAAAGGCTTGCTTCAAAAGCGTCTCAGCCTTGCGCTTAATCGGGTGCCGCCATGTTATGACGTAATTAGTCTTCCGACTGCTTGTCATTGACATACAAATGGTATTTGATTTATTAGTATTGTTAAAAAGAGATCGCAAAAATGGATCGAAAGAAATAGTATAACTGGTGAATAACGTTTCTGTATGCCTTAACACGTCTTTAAGTTCGTTTTATTCATTTAAAATTGATTTTTACTTTTAATACTTTTTAAGATATTTATATAGTTTGGTAGCTTCAACGCTAATTTATATCAGCTCCTTTTTTTCATTTTCATGATTAAATCATAAGATATCTTCTAATAATGCTCTTTAGAACTCTTGTATTTAGAAAGAATTACATCTTTTTTCTGTAAAAAATGTGGGTTTTTCTTCCGACAATCGTATACTTTTTAAATGAATGCTAGTGAAGTATTTTTCAAGAACTTAAAAGCACATGAATTAATAGTGCTCGTTACTGCCATCTGTTAACAATTTAACGTACTTGTAGGCCGTGAATATATTGAATAGTTTTAACATGTCATTGTATAAAATAATAATAAAAGCATGTAAGAAACAAAAACGTAAATTGAAACTTTCACATTGAAGTTACTCTTGCGTTTCGAGAAGTAAAATAAAATACGGCCATTGATAGGATTCGAACAGCCTTAGGTGAAAGTATAAAAATTTAAAAGTTGCGTGAGTTAACCAACTGAGCTAAATTTACAAGATATAAACAGTTGTACGAACGAGCGATAAGAAGAACATTGCAAGTTAAGACTGCCCCCTGTCTATTTTTCGAGCAATTTCTGTTATTAAAACATGTTTTGGTGTTTAAACTTATTGAAGTGTGTTCTGCAGATTTGTACATTAATTATTTCGTTAAGTGATGAAGTAAATGTTTTTCTCTTTTTTGTTTTTTGTCTTCAAACTTCTGAATAAGGAACGTGACATAGGGAGAAGCATATAGCTACGGAAATACAACGGACTGATTACGTCAAACCAATCAGAGGATGATTTACGTTGTATGACGTAGGAGATTGAATTCTCCTACGTCATACTTCAAAGAGAAAAGAATAGATTTTATTGAGTATATCGGAGGTTACAAAACTCGTGATACATAATACATTATACGTTTTGATTACCTTGTTCTACATTTTCTCTACTTGTTCTTCTTTTTTTAAAGATTATATACAATTTGATGGTTTCGTAATCTGTCTTCTGGTGGAGCAAATGGTGACTGTTAGGAGATAAGCTACGCATGCGCTCCCCATTGCTTTACGTATACTGCTGACAGGGTTGTTAGTGCCGTTATTTTGTACCCAAGCCTCATATGCACACTGTAAAAACTGTACATGTGAATTGGGGGTACAAAATGGGGAGTTTCTACTCACAATTTTTCAGAGGCAGTGGCGAATCCAGGGTTGGGTTTGGGTATGTTTCTATTAATTTGTTCCCTCCCAAGAACTGGGAGGCAAAGAACCGCCCATCTAAACCCAACCCTGGGTTCGTCACTGCCTCTCAAAAATTTTGAATGGAAAATCCCCATTTTGTACTCCCAATTAAGAGGTACAGTTGTTACAATGTACTTCTTTTTTCATTAATTACATTTAAGCCTATTTGTTAACTGACATCTGCCTGAGATTTGAAACAAACTAAAC
>JAGDQP010057104.1:0-12056 GCA_022664845.1 Lepisma saccharinum | reverse complement strand
TAAGTAAATTCCGTAATAACCTGAAGATTATACTACCCTGCAATTCACTAGCGTAAGCAGTGAGTTTGGTTGCATAAGATTCAGGGGAGTATCAAAGGGCCAACCAAACGGTTCATCAGGGATGACGGAAGCACTGTTCGTCAAACTTCCAGCTCTAGCTTGACCAAGTAGTTAACGAACTCGTACACAATCAGGGCGGTTCTGCGTTCGATTGTTCACAATTTCAGTGTTGACCCAGCACTGTGTTGACAATTGAGGATGTCTCGAAAGTCAGATAAAGCGCCGATAGGAAATCGTGACACTGACCACGTGAACGTAAAATCCTTGCTGAACGAAAGTAATTTGGCAGGCCGAGGAAGGCATTTGGCATACGAGTTGTCGAACGAAGGAGATGCTTCTTAAGTTTAGTATTATAGCGTGTAGGGGTTATCTCATACTATTTTATCTCGTGGGAGAAAGAATGGGAAATGTTAAAGGCTCTGGCCTGATTTCAAGGTATTTGTCTGACGTAGTTCCTAGAGGAGCACAACAAATTTCACTGACGGTCTATACAAGTCCTTGGAACTGAAAACGAATACTTCCAAATCATGAGACAAGTACCCTTCTGCGAAGTCCCCACACTCAGTACGAAGCATTGCGTTTATACCTCGATATACGTAGGTACCAAAAAGTAACTAAGCACCTCATGAACAAGGTGTTGTGTGTAAAACGAACAAGGTGTTGTGTAGTTGGTGCCTAGAAGCATACTTTCGTATACAGTTTTCTTTTATACTTCTGGTCATG
The DNA here is from genome assembly GCA_022664845.1 of Lepisma saccharinum. NCBI lineage: Eukaryota > Metazoa > Arthropoda > Insecta > Zygentoma > Lepismatidae > Lepisma > Lepisma saccharinum. Next base: position 11,273 of record JAGDQP010057104.1, on the reverse strand, counting down.
AGATGACTTTTGTAAACTATATTAAGACATAAAAAAAGAAATGAAATGAAGCTAAACATTGTGAATTCTTATATTTATATGTAAGGTAAAGATAAAATTAATTGAGTGGGCGGTAACAGCACTATGGCTTACGCCCGTCCCGATATATATATATATATATATATATATATAAGCTCCTGCGTAGCCTAGTCGGTAGCGCGCTCGACTTCAGTGCGAGCGGTCCCGGGAGCGGTGGGGGCTAAAAAATTTCGGTGTTGACCCAGCATCGTGAGGACAATTGGGGAGCTGCTGTGAACAAAATACAGTGGCGATCACAGTGAGAGCTTCGGCTCTCCTCTCCAACCCGTCTGGTCAGCGTGGGAGCAGTAGACCAACTCCTTCCTTCGGGGAGAGGCCTCATCCACTAGTGGATTGAATATGGCTGTGATTTATTATATATATATGAACTTCCTTCTCTGAAACTTTGAACTCTCTAGGCTTGAATTTGTAGGAGCAGCGTTGAAATTTCGTGCAACGATATGAATACATTAGACATATACGGAGATAGTGCTACCATCTTTTGTTGGAGATCGTTGCTTCAGATTATACTTAAGGAAAGATACGATGTGTAAGGAACTCTATATTCATAGTGTTACTTGTCACCGAAAGAGATAGGGAAGAATAAATTGATGCGCTGAAAAATGTAGAGGGAATCAGCTTTGAGACAAGCTGAATATACACTACGACAAATAATCTGTAGTTTCTGTAGGCTAAAACTAAAGTTCTCAGCATTGTTACTGCCTTTCTATTCATGTTACGTAAGCGATTATAGCGTAAGTATTTTGATAACTGAGAATTAGAAAATATGGTTCACTTTTGTCTTCTGATAAGCCACAGAAGTATTCAATACTAAAAATGAATAAAATTTACTTTATTTTGTAAATCATATACCAAATTATTTTACCTAAATGTTCGTCTGTTATCTTCGAAAATTCTTAACTATTTCTATTGATTATGTATTAGTTCTATGGAATAGTAACATAACCAGGACGTCAAGATCCCCTCTCCCCTAAAACTTCCAATTTCTCTACACAATGTAGATCCCCGACAAAGTTTGTCTGTATTTTCTCGAGCCCAAGGAGCGTGAAGTGGTTTATCTCGTCGGCTTATAATTAACAGGTCCAGGGCTCAATAAAGACTCATGAGGTTCGGAGTCCACTTAAAATTACAGCTAATTTCCTTGAACGCTAACAGTATATAATCCAGTGAAAAGGCTATGGCAAACCACTAGCTGTTGATATACATCCAGGGATCTTCGCCTCATAAACTCGCCTCCAGACAGAACCTAAATGAATATCTTGTACATCAGTCCTCTACTGGGAACCGCCTCTTAAAGGCTCCGAGCTCCACCAAAAACTGTATTTAATTGTGAAGTGGTTATCAATAATACATAGACATACGCGTGATTTGTAACACATTTGTGGTATCCTTACTGCCTGCTTGTCGGTCATAGTGGGAGTAATTCATTTCTAATCCTCTTCATGCCTGACAGAGGGTTTTCTGCCCTTCTTATCCAGGTACACGAACTGAATGTAGGATTGGTAATGATATTTATCCTCAACGCTACATTTAGCATCGTATCTACAATTGAAGACCTGAATTGAAAAAGATCCGAAGTCCAGTTTTTTCTTATTTCCATTTCTTCTGTTCGTCGGTATCTATGTTCCAAGGGTATCTTTTCACTTACATAAATATTACATCCTAATCCCACCACAGAAACTCTTTTTCAATACAAAATAATTTCCGCTGAATAGGATAACATACAAAGACCTTGGACTGTTTTTCGTTCCTCTTGAAAAATATACTCCGGTGGACTTGGGATGTTTTTCAGTTCAGGTCTTCAATTGTGTTTGATACACAGACATTACAGTAAAAAAGAACATCCATAATAGTTTAGTGTAAGTTTGAAATTACTCTTTCTTTACCGACTGGTTTGCTATTAATAATAGTATATATCGAGAGCATATAGGTTCAATTAGCTTATGAGACAGTAAATTACGCGTAGTTTCTTTGGATCTCATGCAAACTGCAGTTCTACTTTCACGCAGTGATGTAAAATATCCTTCATCGTATTAACTCTCATATATTGATTGATACACTGCCATACAGCAACCTGCACATAACAATCATACACATGGTAAATTAACAATGCAAACAGTAACTTCTAATGTTGCAAGCACGTTCAGTAGTTCTAGAATACTACTCTCTGAGTGATATCAGCAAGAAATCATCAAAAAACACAGTCTAATATTATTTCCATTCTTTATATTAGATTTACACTGATTATTTTACTCTCGTAAGTGTTTCTAAAATTGGAATTAACTTTTAAGTTTCATAACTAAACACGGTATACCATCGATTCCTGCAATTAGCAGTAACACATTATTGCTGATCATGGCTCTGAAAAACAAGATATATAGAAATAAATACAGATTCAAAGCCTTAACATTTCCGTAAATCTAATAATAGATGGTTTCGTCCTTTGTTTGGTCTCTGCTATGTACAAAATATCATCGATGAAACAGTAAAAGACGTACAGATTGTTAAGATTTCACAAAATAGTCTGAAAATCGATACCGAATAGAAGTACTAAAAATGTTACTTACATGGAGATTGTCAACAATAAAACAATTACTGAACACGTATATGGGGTAGTTGTATTATTGAGGATGAAATTCGGGGACATTTTTCATTCGGGTTTTACACGAAAATTATGAAACGCTGAATCGATAGGTAGAAATATGATTCGAGAGCAAACTTCTTAATCCTTTTCCCTATGGGGAGAATGATCATCCTGTGAGTCTATGCATTCTCTTGGAAGTTTTAAAGAGTACAACATTGATACGATTGTCAATGCGTACGTAAATATAGCTCATATTTTGTTAAAAAACTGTTTTACAAGGAAACACGAGAAACTAGTGAAGGACAGGAGTGTTTCTCAGAAGGGAAATAGTCCCAGCTGTAGTGCTAAGAATATTATTTCGGATTTCTAGTGAAATAGACGAATTTAATGTTTGGTTAGTTTTCGAAAGTATACCTTGCGCACTACAGATACAGAAAACTACCGATTATATGCGATAATAAATAGCATGCTGGGTACTGAAAAAGGTAAATAACAGAGAACCCGCGAATGGAAAAGGGTGGGGGAAAAGAAGCAAACATGAACGCAATATAGGTTCTGTGCGCATTTCTGTTCCCTTAGTTTTAATGAACAAAAATTAAAAAGAAAGGTTGAAATTGATTTTGTGTTAAAAAAAAAATATCTCCAAATAAATTTAACATTTTTGTGGAAATCTGAAACCCTGCGCCTTAAGCTGGTAGTTTTGGAATCTATACCTCTATTTTCCTAATAGTGGTTTTCTAGATTTAAGCACCATCCCTTGTTCTTTTGCGTGATTTATAATGGATCTTTTTGATCAAAAAAGGGATAAAAATGTTAACGCTTGCACCCAATACATTATTTATATAACCAAAGATAATTTATATCTCTGTTTGCGTTTCTAATTTTACACATTGTGGTGTTGAACGACTTATCTGAACTATCGGCAGATGACTGTGATTTTCTAAATACCCGCTCCCTGGTGATGATTAGAGGAACTCATTTGAAGATTGCCGTAACATGTAATGATAAGAAAAAAACTTTTTAACTATAATGAGGGTATCTTATTTGAAGAAAAATAATTAAACCGGAAGAACAAATGAACCAATTGAGGAAAAGCATTGAGGAGGAGGAGGGAATGCAGAAAAGTTTCAAAACAACTGTTTCTTAAAATCTTAAAAAGCAGAAATTTTAAGTTAATAACATTACACTATACGTGGGAAGCCCTAGTGAGCTGAAATAAATATAACACAACAACATCTTAAGTTTGAAGTATTGAAATTTTATTGTACACATTAGCATGATGATCATAGATCGAGTCGAAGACACTCCATATAGGTGCCCAAATCTTTCTTCTTCTTTTCTAGCTTGCTCTCACCGTGCCCCAAGATTAATTGTAGTCTGTGAGTTGCAGCAAGTTTCACATCGACAAAATATGTTTTACTATACATTTTGTTTCTCTGAGATCAGCCATGGTTCATCTGCAAAGTCAAGAGTTTGTTGCACTTTACTTGTGTTCATGCTAGTAAGTGCAAAGGACATCTACGATCACACTTATGTAACATCGTGAATAGGAAGAAAGGTTCTAATAGATGCAAAAATCTGTTTCACTTAATACAATTTTCTGCCTGTCAGGACACTATTAGTGGCAGAGAGAAGAGTAGTTCACCCACATGTATCGCTATCATTTTGCATCCTCGTCTTGCGTCAGTATAACTAGTATATTCGCATATGACAACATTTCTCTCTAGATTGGAGGATCATGTTCGTTATGTTGAAGATTAGTAGATGCCGTGACTGATATTCGAATCCGGATCTCTCAGTTCAAGGACACATTTTTAACTACTAGCTTATCACAAGCACGAGTTGAACATCCATCATCATTTTTTATAACAGTGTACCATACGCAAGGCCCTTGCGTAAGGGAAATTAACATCTAAGGAAAGGCTCCGCTTCGAAGATGATTAACAGAATACTGACAATTTCATGGTCACATGTTATTATAATAGTTGTATTTTCTTACGTTGTGGTTCCGCTCATGGAAGCTTCTTTGTGTTTTTAGAAAGTCTCGCTCTCGGAATTTATAGGAAATCCGCCATCTTGCTTGTTACGTAATACATGCTGTGTAAATAAAGCTTTCAAATCAATGTTTAGAAGCTCCTACGGTTCAGTTAATGGAGCATCGGTTTATTGAGTAGAACATCCGGGTTCGAATCCCGGCGTGTTCAAGATTTTTTTAAAACCTTTTTTTCTTTAAAAATATATTTCTATATGCTCATTTTTTCGTAGATTAGGTTACATTAGTAACCATGGGTTAGGTTAGACCCAGTTCACCAATTCCAATCGCGAGACGCTCTTTGTGTTTTAGCTTCCTTATTTCCACTATTACAATGTGTTCCAATGAGATGAGATTAATATTAAGTTATTATAAAGCTGAACCAGCTCCAGAGTTTAGTGACGAAGATCATTACCTAGGAATGAGAGCTGAGGAGTGTCCTATGCCAGGTTCTTACCCAGGGGGAGGTTTAGTGGGCTCTGACCCTACTTAAAATTTTGCTAACTCCTCATCAGTATAATCTACACAAAACTATAAAAACTGGAAATAAAATAACGAAAATACAGTGAACTTCAATTTGAATTATAATTTATGGTATTTTATCGCCAATTTAAAGAAACATATACAGTATATTTTAAAACAACGAATCACGTAGGGGTGGTTTGATTTCAGTTTTACCTTGATATCATTTATAGGTTTTTACTGGAATCGTATATCCTGTAAATAAATACAATGCAATACACAGAGATTCATCATAATGCACAATCTCGATTTACCAATCAGAACCGTAAAGACTCTTTTCTTGAAGAGAAACTTTTGTGACCAATGGCGATCCCTTAATATTTCGTGCCCCTGAATATTTTTTGCTCCTTCTCTCATGGTTTATGTCTGGGGACGTTTCTGACTCAAGTTCAAACTTTCGTTGCGCTGGGCATACTGGCAGAGTATATTTCTTCTACTTCCTTGATTAGTACTTTGAATTGAAGACAGGGACCCTATCATCCTATTTCCTCTTCCACGGAGAGTGTAAGAAAATAAGGACAAGGAACTATCGGCCATAGCTCAGTTGATACAACGTTGGCTTCTCTTTTATAACGTTCTGGATTCGAACCCATCAGTCAGTCACCCTAGCTAAGTTTTTTCCTCAATCATACCAGGCTAATGCCCGGATGCTATCTTCATACTAAGCCCTTCCGGACTTTCTTCCCACATCTTCACCTTTACCATCACCCAACGTCTGAGCGAAAGGTGTACTTAACGATAGACGTTCTCTTCCGTCTGCACATAGAGTGGAAGTCTATGAAATTAGCCTTGTGAAACTTGACAAACATGTTTTCTTAGTCTCTGAAAACAGTAAAAGCACATTAAACCGATTATATGTGTGCTATTAAAGAGAATAGAGGCAAAGCACAATCGAGATGAAGAGGCTTTTGTAAGAGATCGGACGCCTGTTTCTTCACCGATTACTACAACTCATGTAATAACGTCAATGCAATTTTCTTGTTATGTCAGATTAAGAACAACACCCCGTTGTTCAAGCATTACCAACGTTGTGAAATTAAACATACCAGTGCTATTTATTCACAATACTAATGGATAGGGAAAAAGGAAGTCCAGCCAGTAACTGACCCCAGACCAAATGTTAAAAGTACGGCTATAAAATATTTGGTTCTCATTTCTTGGATACATTATGTACAATTAATTACGTGAATAATATATCCATAAATGAATTAATGTAATGAAAGAATAAATTGATTTTGAATTACTAAATACATAATGAACGTATTCTAAATTACAAAGCCTAAGTATAGTATCTTGATACTTGAGCTCAAACGGTTCACAGGGTCAAGTTTTGGATCGGGATTATGCTTGAGTTTCGGCCTGACTCGGTGACCCGACTTCAACCCGGTCTTGCTCCTTGAATGTGGTGATAACATAGGAGTCCTTCTTGAACACTATTTTTCCTGAAATTACCCGAAAAACACTTGTCATTCCAGCTTCACCTATGACGGAGTCTGAAATACACTTTCACAAAGTGCTGAAAAATATCACACCAGAAAAATAACGTTCGTTGAAATCCCATACGGCTGAAGCACAGCCTTAGTGTGTGAAGTTTTAAAATCTTTAAGATAAAGTTTTCTGGTTGTTGTTTTGATTTATTAGGAAGAGCTTACATAAATAAACAGGATGTCTCTATTTTTCTCTTTTTCTTTTCCTTACTTAATTTAGATATAATAGTATCATAAATTACACTTATCATGCATGAAAATCGATTATACGCGTAATTTCAGTTTTTCTTCTTCTCTAGACTCGACAATTTGAATATGATTTTTGGCATTATTATACAGAAATAATTCTGAAATAATTTAATTCAAATTGCTTCGAAAATATAGTTCAATAACTTCAATTCTGAAAATTATGTTTTATACTTTTACAATAAATGATATCAATTAATTATGTTATTGATGTGTTTGACTCATAACTAAAATGAACACTTCTTTGTTACAATTAGAAATTCTATTTCATTGTTTAGAGAGGATTGAGGTGTCATTGGAAAGGTCCTGCTTAGACTAGCTCAGAGCCGCCGGAACGTCTTGATTGGTGCAGTGGGCCAGTGTTGCCAACCCATTATTTTGCATAAAAAATATTTTTTTTGAAAGTTGCTTCTATTTCGTTAGACATATGTGTACCAAAATTGCCATAAGCTTTATTTGGTACAATAAAAATCTACGGTTTCAAATAATTTCCGTGTATTGGTTCCCCGTCCTCAAGCACTCCATTTACCAGTGTTTCTAACGTATCTTAAAAATCCAGTTTTTCAATTTGCTTCCATATCGTTACATGCATCCGCACCAAACTTGGCATAAACATTATTCGACACAATAGAAAAATACCATGAATGTTCCCGTTACTAAGTCCCAGTTGTCAGCGTTGCCAACCTATTTTATAAAAATGAATGTTTGTGTATCTGATACACTATCAAAAGACCCTCGGAGCCTTTGCGATTGTTAGTAGATGGCAGCGTGAACACTTGTTTTATATAATTTCACTATAACGCACATGAACGTAAACGCACGCACGCTTACAAAAGCATGATAAGCTGCTTTGAGTGATCCTGCACTTGTTTCGCTTCGTAGAAACTCTGAATTCAGTTTTCATGCATGACTTGTGCGTATTAAATTCTTTTTTCAAGCAAAATCCAAGCAAAGTTTTAAAGTATTTGACCTTTTCCATTGATTTTGTGTAGATTTCTTTGTTGTTTTTATTATTTTAAGTTTCTTTATCGTTTCACTTATTTCTAAGTTTTTTTGTCTTTGACTGTGCCTCTGTTTTTTCAAGGATTTCTTTTTCTTTTTTTTTCTTTATATCTGAATAAAACTTTCACAATATATTATGGGATAATCTACACGAATACTAGCTTTCAAAATTCGTTGAATAAAGAAGAGTTTTAAAAAAATGAGGAAGAAACATTTTATTTTACCTTACGAACACTATATTAGGCCTATCTTTAAACATTTATTTAACAAGTCTCTATTTAAGTCAAAAGAGAACAAAGAGGTGAAGACTTAAATTACTATAACTGAGTGGTATATTACAGTTCAAGTTCATGTCTCGTTACTGGGAAATACCAATTTCCGAGTAAGTGTAAGTTAAGTTTTCCGAGAATCGCTTTCCCCCAATTTCCTAATAGAATATATAAAGAGATGTGGGCAAGATAAACCATATTCGTACACGGTATGATCTATGACTGAAGCTCAGAAATCAAATAAAGAGAATTGTAAATATAAATTGTAATTACAATATTTCTGATTTTTGCATTTGAGGCAAAATGGCTATCGGGGAAAGATGGCTACAGTACTGTAATTCCAACACTACGACCCTAAATGGAAAACTTTTCAGTGTGAAAGAACTAGTCTGTACGCCTCTTAAGAGGATGTAGTGAATATTGGGTAATATGTCACGTGCAGACGAAGCAAGTCCTTTTAAATCAAGGTTTCTCTTTTCTTCTACCTAAAAATAGTTTCCTTTTAAACAGTTTTGTAGTCAATAAACAAGTTAGGATCAGGCTAATGACAGAGGAGCAAATAAATACACTTGAGTTGGGTAATTTTAATTGACAAGTACTTGCTTAGACGGTACTACAAAGAAGTCATGTGAGTGGCGGGAAACATATGAACTGGCGTCTTACCCCGAAGGTTGGGGATAGATGCTCACTACCTAGATGCTTTGCATTAAATAAGACTGTTTTCATTGTTTTCTGGCTAGAGGCTCATTTCTTTGAACTATTTTTTCTTAAATAGAATGTAGTCATACAAAAACATTTCTAATTGATTGTATACGCACGTGTTCAATAGAATTTGAATCTTATTTATGGCCTTCAGGCAACCATGTTATAGCGACCAGAACAGAAGTGGGAAAGAAGTCCGCCAAAGTCTATTTTCGAAGCACCATCCCAGAAACCGATCTTGGTTACCGAGGTTTACCTGAATAAACCTCAGTCAGGATTGCCTCCGCGGGGATTGAACCCAGGACAAGTCGATTCCGAAACCAACGCTCCACTAACTGAGCTACGGCTGCTCGCTGCATGTTCAATAGAATGTATGCCGTATGATAAAGAAATATTTTCTAATTTCAAACAAAAAATAACGTCAATGGTTTATTAAAGTGATGTATCATATATTCTTCATTATCACATAAGGGAGAAAAATCTGCCTTTTGAAACTAATGTCGTTAATGATGACACAGTAAAAATATTTTCTGAAGTGGTCGAAATATTTCTATACTTGTTCATGTATTTTAGTCATGTTACAGATAATGTAGCAATGAAGTTTCTCTTTTTACTCTCGTTAATATGGTCTTATATCTTAATTATAATGTTTTAGGTATCTTCCACCAAAAAAAAAAAAATGAGTGGGCATCTTACACTGTTACGTGGAGTAAGATGCACATTTTAATAGGCCAGTTTAAAGGTCCATACATCCATTGTGTATAAATGTAGCTTCATGTACTTTTGTCAGTAAAAGCATGAAAGTTCAATATATACTTGCGCAAAGTTTGACCATTCTTTTTCTTTTAATTACTCCACAATGGATCCTAGATCAAAATGCGTGGCATCTTCCTTCAATCCACTACATTGCACAGAAATCGGTTATAATAAACATCAAGATCCAAAGGAAATATCTGTGTAAACTGTACATGTAATATGTCTCTAAAACAATTCCATAGTTTAAAGTATGCCCGAATTTCAAACTCCGAAGTTGTTGGAGTCCCAAACTAAATTTCACCCCAAAACTCTAGATAAGCAGTGTAGTGTGGCTCATTCGCTAACATTTACCCAAATATGAAATATAAATATACATTTATTCGTCTGTGTAGTACCTATGATACATAATATTCGTCAATGCCTCTATACATGACACATGATGTTTAATTTTAAAAATTACGTACAATTAGCACCACTATAAATTATTACATAAGTCGTCACTCAAATAATCATTAACAGTATAATGGTAACCCTTATTTACCAACAAACTGAAAATCTCAGATTTAAATTTATTTATATTTTCAATACTCTTTAGATAATTCGGTAGTTTATTGTTCAAAAAGAGTAAACACTAGAATGAGTAGTTGCAAAATTTTGTCTTTGGGGGAAAATGTTTCTATTTTGCCTGGTATGGTAATTGTGCATATTTTGTCGTATAAGTAAAGAAGGGACTATTTTTCTTTGTAAATATTACGCTCTTATAAATATATAGGCATTGAATTGTTAGAATTTTTTGAGACATAAACACATCTTTACATGATGACCTAGGCTCATGTTAAAATTAATTCTAATAACCTTGTTTTGTAAACTGAAAGTATTTACACTAACATGTGATGTACCCCCAAAATATTATTCGAATGCTAATAAGAGCATAGAATTTTGCGTAACATAATGAGATCAGAATTTGTCGGAAGACTGTATCTTGTAATTTGTACATGATCAAGCAGACACCATTCAGGTATTTATTAAGTTCGAGAATATGATCATCCTATTTTAGTTTTTCGTTTATAACAATTTGCTCTCAGAAGTGTATTCCAGACTTAAAGAATTTACACTTACGGGTGGACACATAAACGGACGGTGAGAAAGATGAAAATAAAGGATTTTTTATTTGTCTATATTTATGTTCAAAATGTTTATTGAAGCCTAATCTTGCAGTCATTGATTTTAAGTTATTTTCTTCTTCCTGATGAGTGTTTACAGTCACTAAAACATTTACATAATCTGTTTACAAAACTACATTTTCTGACTCTATGAACGGAGACAAATCATTCAAATACAAAAGAAGTAATATGAGATTAAATAACATCCATTTTAATATTTGCAGGGGGTACCCAACAGAAATCTGAATTTTGTAATAAAAATGTGTGTATTTTGTTTTTATGTGTTACAACTTGAATCGCTTTCAAAATACTGTCTATCTGATGAAAAGTACCGGTCTAAACATGTTTTCCATTTTCGAAGCAGTTGTGAAACTCTTGCCAAGTAATACCTTTTAATGGCTCCCTCGAATTTTCTTACACCTCTTCCACATC
>JAGDQP010057103.1:0-12808 GCA_022664845.1 Lepisma saccharinum | reverse complement strand
ATCATACATAAACTGAACGGCATATATGGATTTCCTCTTTTGTGCTTCATTCTAACTATGTTCATAGGGCTCGTTATGACAATATTTTTTGGAATTTTTGGTTTTGTACGGGAAGAAATGGATAATCATGGACTGATACTGGGATGCCTTGTATCGTGGATTATCTTCATATGTACAGAACTGCTATGTTTAACAGCATTCCCATCTCGAATAGCTGATGAGGTAAGCCAAATGTTCTATCCTATTTTCTTTCTTCAAGCAATGCACACGTGGCTTTATGAACTGCAATATTTGGTTATCTAGTTGTGCATATTACAAGATCAGTAGAGAGAGTCGTGATTTACTTTTTATTTCAAAATATAGTAGCTCCGTAACAGCGACAGCTAACAGATATGTCTCCACTTTACCCCCAGAACAAGCTTTTTAGCTGCCTAATTGGTGCACTTCTCAGCCACCATTAAAGTTCAAGTTTTAAGGGCTTTAGGCAACTTTCACTCAGGCCGAATCAGCAACCATTTGTATCCACATATTTTCTCTTGACCAGAAACGAAATATAGATAAGCGACTTTAAACTAAAAGATATTGGCGCCGAAAAATGTGAATGAAATAAAATTTCATTCTGTGTTTTAGTGAGCAGGTGTTTCTTGCAAGAATGTATTTTCCAACGGTTCAGAAACAATGGAAAATGAGCTTCTGCCTTATCGGAAAATATCCATACAATGTATTTCCTTAACACACTGTAAGGAACTAGAGTGATTCAAAACCTCAATCTCCTGTTTACTAAACAGGCGCTTTATTCAACTAATCCACGGCAACACAGACTGTTTAATTCTCTTTCATTTGGGTTAAGTTTTGGACCGTGCCACCTGGTCTATGCTTGGGACTCACCCTGGACCAATGCCCTGATTTCAAGCCTGCGACCAAGAGAAAGTAGAGCTTTTAATTACTTCCTTGCCATTTGTGACCGGGACCAGCGATGTTAGCGCGAGGGCACGAAAAATACGACGCAGAAAATTTTAAATTCATTATAGTTTCGAACCCAGTCTAAAGACCTTAAAAATAAAAATTCGAGTTGAAGCACCAAACCGGGTTAAGTTTCGGAGCAGGACCCCGGATCACCTAGTTCGGGTCACCGGGTCATCAAAAGCGACTTAGTTTCAGTTCTGCTAAATTCAATCTGGAACATTAGTCTGGAAATGTTTTCTCTTCAAAATTACACTATGCGTGTGCAGTCTGAGATATGTCCTCACATGCAACCTTTGTATTTATAATAAGCACACTCGAGATTTAACATTCACTACGTATGTTATATGAGTCATGTGCACCCGAATGGAATGGTACGTAATTTTATCATGGAAATGCGCTTCAATATGTAACCTCTATGCAATAGTTGAAAATGAAAGTACGTGTATTTCTCGAAATTCCATAAATAAATCGATAGCCTGTATGTACCTAAATTCAAAATTACTACATTTTGTTATTATTTCGAAAGATGTGTTATTTATTTTAGATATGTTATTTAGCCATCTTGAGGATCAAAATGGCTAACAGTTTTCAAAGATATTTCAGGTTTGAACAAGAAAAACTATGAGATATCAATTTCAAACATCAAAGCTCTTTTGTAGAATTACACAAGGAATTTAAAAATGCTAGTTGCATGCTTTGGAAACCACCTTAAAAGGGCGAAATAAGAATCATGTAATTTTACATTTAAAAATAATGTTTAAAATTTGAAATTTGTATCTCATAGATTTTGAGACATAACCTGAAATATCTTTTAAAATAGATAGCTATGTTCGTCTCTTCCTCTTTTTGTATATATGTTTTTAAAGTTTTGCGTTTTCTACTAAAACCCATATTTTCAAACAGCATTAATAAATACATTCTTCATTTTATGTTAGAATTAATAGCTAGGAGCAAATACACATTATTTTCAGTTCCAAAATTGAAAGGTACCAAATTTAATTGATAGCTTTTAACGGCATTTATGTTTCAGAATATGATTTGTATATTCTCTTCCTTTATTGTGTACTTTAACCGCATGAGATATGTCGATCACGAACAGTACAAAATAAGGGCACGCTGATCCGCACACGAACGAGCAAGAATTGTACTCTCCAACTTTTGAATCTCCTTGCATTCTTATGAATCCAGACGAAATGATTCTTTCTTATTTGTAAACTATACTGCGTAATACAATTTTCCCTTGAACTTAATTTACTCACCATTTGAATAATCTTTAATCTGATCTTGACTCAGATGATCACAAAGGCAGAAATTGAGGATTATCTTTGTTCTGTGGATCCTAGTTTCAGAAACGCTGATCTAACTTATAATTCTTCGAAATGCAACTGCATTCGATCGCAATTTTATATTAGTTTGAAATGTACTGATATAAAATGTTCTCACGCAACAACTACCGAACATTGTAAAGATCAACTCAAAGTGCATTTATTAGAATACTTATTGATTGATGATTTTGTGAGGGAAAATAACTCAAATATTTCGGAACTCAAGTTCATAACTGCTGGCGAACGACATTTTTCGTAAACACTTTGAAATATCTTCGATATATCTCCATTAAAACAAGTGTGCATTCCAAATTCAATTGGTTTATCGGTTTTTAAAACTTCTCTTAGTTTGTAGGAAGGAAATCGTTAATTATGTTATTGAGTGTGGGAGAGTCATTCAAGTAATCAGAAATAAACATTTTGTGAGCGTTTCACTTTGGTTAAAAAGTATTTGTGCTAGTGAGCATATTCTGGGCACAGTTGTATATAATGGGATGAAAATCTGTTTTCTTAACTTTGAAATATGCTTACAAGAGAGAATGCAATTAATTAACAAACTTTGATGTCGTTTATTTCAGAAGAATAGACAATTGAGTTGAGTAAATGCAATTTCAATTTACCTCAATATTTACATGCTGGAAACCTTTAATAAATTAAATATTTTGAATAAAATTAAATCATGTCTAATATTTAATCCATTCCCTCCTAACAGACCAATCTACTTCTCTCAAAAGGCAAACAAATTATGTTAAAGCTTTTATAAATTTTTTGCCGGTGCTGTAATAAATTGGTTAATGATTTTTCAATTAATCCATTCTCACTGACTGACATAAGGCTTCATCCACATATGTTGGACAAAGAAATTAAGAATATTTAACGAATGGGTTATACATCAATATTTAGTGCTTCCATAAAATAATTTTCTCACTTGAAAGTCCTACTGAAACTATATAAGTATAGAACTAGCTTTGTATCTGGCAACAACAGAATCACTGCAATGAAGTGTCCTAAGTTGTGTAACGATGTATTTTCAACATATTTACCAATTTACTATTTCTCGCTCCTTGTAGGAAATATGCCTGTCACATGTCTAACTCGAAGCAGAAAACCACTTCAATTGTCATGGTTTCTCTGTATTTATTCTATTTGTTTGTACTCGCTACTTGTTTTCATTTACTGGAATTATAGATTAGTACTTATCCTAGCTGTTCTTCAATCTGATAGAGAAAGTCAGGTAACTTCTCGTTATTTCAACATACTGAGCGTCTCTGCATTGTTTCATCTACAACTGTTTTCCTCCTGCTGGACAATTTTGAAGGCAAAAGATATTCTTAAACAGTTAAAAAGGATCCACAAGTTTGATATTTACTGTCGATTAACGTACTCGTTTCATTACTTAGCATTTAGATACAATTTTCTACATGTCTTTACTTTCATTGTGTTGCCAACTTCCATTGTGATACAGTATTTTGTCTATAATGGAAGCTTATCTGAGTTTTCAGTGGGTTGGGCTTATTTGTCTATAGGTAACACTGTATGTCAAGTTTGTGGACTTACTTACATGCTGAAACAAAGATTTAAACTATTAAATAAAAGGTTTTATTGTTTGAATAGTTTTCAAGAGTTAGACTACATCGATCTTCTGTCGATTTCGAAACCCATGATCAAAGTTAGCTGTAAGGCTAAGGAGCTTAAAATAATTCGTTATTTGTTCAACCATCTCTGCAGTCTCTTACGAACAGTTAATAAAATTTACCAATTACAAGTCTTGGTAAACCTTATTGTAATATTTGTGGACTTGATATCCGTAATTTATTATGCCATATTTTACTCTGTTAAAGACTCTCCACCAAGCATAACAGCGTTAGTGCTTTGGAGTACGATGTCTATGATTGCGATTTCTTGTCTTATATATAATTCTTCAAGTGTTGTTGACGAGGTAAGTAACGTGGAATATATTTTGCTGCTTCATTGTGATCACTTCAACAGAGAAGGAGCAGTTTTCAGTTTGTTAGTTTGTTAAATATTATGGTTCGAATCATTGTAACCGTGATATTGCTCCGGTTTCTCAATTATATATATATGTACTAGTGCCTCGTAGTAAGGTATATCACTGTGGTACGCAATTGCTTGCTGAAGAATTGTATAATTTAACCGAGATAAGTTGAAATAATAACGTAAGGTGACCATTGAAACGTTAAAGATATTGTATTTTGATTTCGATCAACGGTCCAAAACAGCTTCCATTACTTTCTACCCCTAAAGTTTAAAAATACCCAAACGAACTTTAAAATATGCTTAAAACAGTGCTTAAGCTAAGTAAGTATTTATATTTTCATGCTCGTTTCATTGGCAAGCAAATTGGACAATAATGTTATACAGTGGTGTTAATCAATTAGTTCGCATCGATTCGACAAAATGGTTATAAAATCAGTTATATCAACGACCGGAATCCTTGTCATAAATAAATGGAAGTATTACTTTAATTTTATTAATTTGCTTCTTGATGTACACAGACAGGAACAATTCCTGAATAAAGCGCATGCGCACAACTACTTACCTTGTTCCGGCGGACTGCTATTTATGAACCATGTTGTCAATTACCTGACGGGACGATAAATATCTCTTGAAAGTGTTTGCTGTCAGATGGCCCAATAGCGTAGTTAGTAGAGCGTTGACAGGGAAGGCCAGGTTTCATATAATCTAAGTACTTTTGTCCATTTTTTACAAGCAAATTATTATATGTTGTTACTGTTTATGAGTAAATTATCCTATTGGCTTATTTTTGTATTTCATACATTTTAAACATGTTTCACGGATAGTCAAGGCCGAGAAGGCGTTAGAGGACTAAAACACGTAAGACACTTATATGGATTAGGAATGAAAATACCGAACATACCACGTAATTTTGTCCTAAAAATTGTACAACACAAGGAAAGATTTTGAAATCATTACTGTCACTACATTATACGTAAGGATTAGTACTATGTTCATGCTTAGATATTTACTCTTGGGAGAGTACCGCCACCACAAATATCATTCCTCTATTTAGACAGCCGCATAAGCTATATGTTATGAGGAACATGGTAGTCCTTTAAGAGCGACAAAAGAAACTTCGCATTGGTTATGAAACGAATTACCTTTGCATCTTCTCATTAACAAAATAGCTTGTTAATTTCTTCAAACTTGAGTAGAAAATAATTTCATTTCTTCACGACGAATCGATTTCTTCTTCTAATATATCGAAACAAGGCTAAGAAATAGAGTAAACCGAAACATCGTTTCTCAAGATCCGAAAATGTTTGAGCTGTCAAAATGTTTCTTTTGGCATCCACATTAACATGCAAATAAATCAGCCTCCTAAGATGATATCTCCAGCCTGTGAAATGCATTGAAAGTTTCAAATCCAGTATGTTACGCCAAAGTTCATTGCACCATCAAAGATATCTGAAAGAAATGCGTGTCTTACCGTTAAAAAAAGGGGTATTTGCATAAAAAATTAAAACGATAACTGCTCCGTTCTCTTACTGCGCCCATCTGTAAAATTTTCTGATATCAATGGTAAAAGATGGCATAAGATAAGCTCAGTACTAAATTGATTCTTCAGAGCCGTAAAATCTCGGAAAACAGGTCAGAAGAAGACTTTCAGAAGTTAATCTTATCAATTCGGAACTTTTTATCTCAGGAATAAATTGACGGAATAAAATAGAGTTCAGTCTATGCCACCGAACTGCGATTAGTAGCAGGTATGACCAAAGACGAACTGCAAGAAATGCACATCAGCAACAACGCCTAACTGAAAGGTGTTGGATAACTATTGAAAATGACAAAGAAATCTGAAGCTATGGAACAATATGTGAACGATGTTACACTAGCATCCGCTCACATTGTTGATTCAGAAGTTCGTGATAATTTTAATATGGCAACATTGTTAGATAACAGGATAGCGCCAGTTCTTGAGAACAATTAAAGTAGTGCTATTACGTGCCCGTTTTAATAGTGGGACGGTCTGGTGGACACGGGTGACAATCCCACTACTGCTACCTCCATGTGCTTAGCACTGGATCCATTCTCTGGAAGCCAATATTGAAAACTGTAATTAGTGTATCTTTCCCAAAAGGGACGTAATTCAGCTAGTGTAAAGGGAATTCCCTGGATTTCAAATTATTAGATATGCTTGAATTGGGTTAGGTGTGCCACGAAGAAAAAATAAACATATTTTTTAAAAATGTGTCTCTTTTGTAGTTTTGCAGCAAAGTATGCCTGTAGATTTCTTAATGCTGTCATTGCTATGTGATAAATGTTTCCATGCCAACCATGTGCACAAAGTTCTAATGATATACATTTTCAAGGACCTAACGGTCTTATAATTTTAAACTTGAAATTGCAGGTCAGCTCAACGGTTCGCTCATCCCCCCAAATTATGTATAGCTGTCGTCGTGTGTTACTATAAACATATGTGATTAAGACATGGACTTACCCAGGCTTCTATTGGCTATTATTTTCCGTTTGTTCTAAATTTGATAGCACATATTTTTATTTACATAAGAACAAAATAGAACACCCGGCCTAACTTAATGTGGAATCGCCATTACAAGTTATTCTTCTTTCGAACGCAATAAAAGTAGTATTTATATATCACATCATTAGCAGCAATCTTCTTTCGTAAATCCAAAATACATGTTTGCAGAATATTCAACCCTGGAAAACACACTGGGGTGCTGGAGCATTTTTAGATTTCGTATAAAGTGCATTTAGATAGGCAGTGGGGTGCTACACCACCCCAGGTGTATGTGCACGTAGATAAACTTTTGTACTGTGAACAATTACTTTAGACAATATATTAGTGCTTCGTCCATGATATATGATGGCGCAAGTCAATACAAGCTCAAGCAAGTTTCCAGATTTTTTATTGTCCGTACTAGATGAAGAGGATGATTCTGGAAGTAGTTTTAGCGATTGTGAGAACAATGTAGAAGTGCTCTCGGAAGATAACGATGGAATTGGTGCAAGTGATGTAAGTGTAAGTAAGTGTATGCTGTATGGCATGTTGGATCAGGCCGGTGTGAGCTCAATGGTTAAGTTCCAAGATAAGTTGGGTTCAGGGATAAAACTCGTACGGAAGGAATTCCTGAAGAATCTTGGAATGCAACTCCCAATACCTTATATGCTAGAGCGCCTCAAGAAACCTCTTCCTAGAAATTTGGCTGCTGGTATCAAAGAGGACCTTGGAATTGAAGACACGGCATCATCTGTGAGAGCTACAGATACAAGATTTCCAAAACAAGCGAGATGCGGACTATGTCCTAGAAACAAAGACAGAAAAACTAAATAATTCCGCAGCATGTTCAATTTGCCTGTTTGTGCGGACCACAGAAAAGATACATGTGTTTGATGTGGAAAACAATAATTTATTATATTGAAAACACTGTTGACGCATTTATTGTATCCCCTTGTATATCACAATATATTTTTTTTCAGTTAGGATTGATTATAATTAATTTTATATTATTATATTAGGTGGGTTGCTCTGGCACCCCATGTGTGTATTCACGTTACCATTTATTAGGTTTGTTTTCCAGCGTTAAGTGCTCTCGACTCACCTGTTAATGTAATGATAGTTTTCAAGCAAATTAATAGCATGTTCAGTTACTTCTTTCATATCCTTAGTCAAATATTTTAGTCTTCCTGTGCTTCGACCCATTGGAAATAACAAAATGGCTGAGCAGCAGAGGACTTACATTTCAAGTTTTGATATCCACACTAAGTCCTTTCAAATCTATCAAACATTACATATCCCCAGGCTTACACATCATAATAAACAAATTAAGAGGATTCTGTAGTACATCTCTTCTCACCAGTCAGGTCTATTTACAAATACACGAACCCGGCTCCAGCAATAAGCAACCATTTACGAGTGGTTCAAAAACTTTAACGGGAAGCGGCTCTCAACAACTGCGTACTCCCCGACCGTCACGAATATATCGGGAGTCAAGCCAATCGATGGAAGTATCTTTTTTGACGTATGGGGAAAAAAAACTTCTCTTTCTCAAAATGGCAACAAGAGACTGTATCTTGGAAAGAAGAATTGGCATTTTACCTGTGTGCAAACTGATATCTTACCTCTTCCTACGCTAGATAAAATCTCTAACACGAAATTCTATTCGTTCTTCTTTACAATTACTTAAAGACGAGGCACGATTCTTTTCAAATTTAAGCAAAATATTTGTACTCGCCCCCGAATCCATAAAAATGTTAGCGAGAGTAGCCAAAGACTTATGCAGGCTATTTCGATTAACGTACTCATATCCGCAGTCTTTTCAAATTGTCTCCGAACTCAAATCTCAACACGTTTCTCTCACACCATGTTTGAACTTAGGACAGGAAGAGTAAATTACATAAATTTCAACAGCCTTCACTCCAGAGGGTTCTAGTTCTTTTCACTGTTTCTATATCTTGAAGATAATGTATGCTGCCGCTTGGTAAACTTTCTTCAGTCATTCCGACACAAAAGATAAACTGCCACACAAGCGAGCTGTGACCACAAGCTAGTCGGCGGACTCACCGCTTGCATTTTATTTCTACAGGTTGCCATTTTTCCTTAACCATCACTACCTTCGCCCAAGGCAGTGTTATCAACGCTTACCATGATTTAGTCCGAAAGCTTACGAACTCCAACTCTACGCGTTTAACAAAATACGAACTGGCGAACCACAGTGATGCTAACTGAACAAAAATCTTATCTTTCTTAGTTTTACAATCCCCTAAAATTACAAGAAATAGTTGCAAATATTAACACAAACTCGAAACAAAAATCGTAGAATAAGAATATTATTGACCTTCATTTGAATGAAGATATGCAAACACAAGATGTAAGTGTGTTGATCGAATTGATGCGATTTTCAATCTTATCAAACAACAAACGTAAAGCTCAAATAACATAAAAAAATGTGATAACGTAACTTCAAATAATCATTACAGGCCTATTTGTACTAAATTGGAAACATTACAGGCATTCCGCAGACTGAAGATATCAACGTTCCTAGACCTTTTCGGATCTTGCAAAAATATGTTTTGGTCCATGCTACTTACTATCGGCCACGTAGTCAGGAAGAGGATACCCTATGCAATATTGAAACATATGAAATTCTAATGACATGGTTATAAAAATATTTTGTTTTAACGCACGAAACTTTAACAACAAATAATCACAATTCGAGGATCAAAGCAATATTGGAATACTAACAAAAGCCATAAACGTAAAGGCTGGTTCTTTGTAACTCGTAGGTGTAGATATAAAAGCTGGTATATGAAGTAAACGTCATGCTCGAAATCATATCGACGCCTAAGGATTATATTCTCGTATCTCCATTTTTAGTATGTCTGATGCTGTTTTCTTTTAATGCTCAATCTTCATATTTCAACAGAACTAGTTGCCTGTAATATTACTACCTCACAGAGCTATGCGAGAATGTTATAAAATTGTACATAATTCACTTTTTAATTATTAAAGCTTTATTGCAGCATCTATTGCTCTAATGTAGCTAATTAATTTGAAACTCAAGTAATGTACGAGATCAAAGAGAAAATAGTTCGATCATTCATTTTAATTGTTCAACAGAGTGCAGATATTTATTAAATTTCTTCTTAATACATGCTGAAAGAAAGTTAATGTAATACAATTACTATTACTATCTGTTGGTGCTTCTTTACTAGTTCACATCATGTACGTCCCCGGGCTTGTGACCCTTCCGCATCGCGGGGTGTTTTGTACGTTCCTGGTTACCCCCAGAGCACAAAAATACTTCCCGAAACGTTCATATCAATAGTAATAGTAATAACATATCAGGAAATAGTTTCATGTAGAGTTGATACGAGGTCAAGGTTTGAACCGGGTCTTCGGGTCCCATATGTTCAATTCTGGCCCATATCACCTGAAAGAACACCATTTCCGGCGGAAGTGTGCAAATACTCCATTGGGAATATTATTCTGAAAGAGGTTTGGGTTTGAAGTGTTAACTGCAAGCATTAAAAGCTTTCAAATCTCTTAAAAATGAAGTTTTTATACACAAGCTCACTCCACATAGAATCTTACAAATTAGAATATTGATTTTATTCAAAGCATAAGAACAAGACCAGGTCATCGGGTCAAATAGGTCAAGAATCGATTTTCAGGTATCGAGTAAGAGTAAGGGTGTTCCAATTTTCGTTATATCGAATCGATATTTAAAAACATTGAACTTTGTTATTGAAGTTTGATGATATTAGAAATATCGAACTTTTTTTTAGATAAACAGGGAGAGATGCACAAAGTCTTATGCATGGAGATTCATAAATCAGGAACTGATAAACATTTATTTGGGAAGGATGAACAAAACCCTCACAAAAAATTCAAATCTACGCAGAAATATTTATAATTTTATGACATTTCTTCCCGCTTCATCAAGCCCGTAAACCCCTAAAACCAACTTCTAAATAGATATGGTAACGCCTAAAATCTGCTGTTCTCAGTCAAGCGATGACGCACGCGTGATCTCTCAGCTATTAGACCCTGTCATGGTTATCAGTTGAGTAAACAAACCTTCATTATTTTCTCTTTTCATCTGCATAACTTTTTTATTGCATTGAAAGGACTTATGGCGCTCTATATTTTTTTAAAATCCCCGATACCATGAATAGAAACGATTGTAAAATACAAGGTCATAACGCCACAAATGTTAAAAAAGCAACGAACTTTTGAAGTGCTTGGAAAGTGTGAAAAGTTCTTTTCATTTTCTTTATTAAATATATATAATCTGATTGTTAGTTTCTTTCTTTCTTGGTAAATAAAAAATATTGGTAATTTAGAGAAATAAATAGTAATTATTGACGTCGGTCTGTCTCGATTATCCTAGCTGTTAAATTTTTATAATTCACAAAGGCGAGATTCGAACACAGAACCTTAGAGACACTGGCCTGACGCCCCACACCACACGGCTAGCTTGGTCGGCATTTGTTAAAAAAATGCAGCTTGTAATATGCCTCTGGTTTCGCTGAAACAAGTTGGTTGGTACAACATTCAGAAGGTCCTGGGTTCGATTCGAGCTGTCGGCCACCCAGACTGAGATTTTTCCAGGGTTTTTCCTCTCTCACACTAAGCAAATGATGGTACGACACCTTCAATTTAAGCCCTAGCCAACTCTTTTCCACGTCTTTTCACCTACGCCTAAAAGCTATAAATAAATTCCATTTAATGTTACGAAATGTTGAATCCACACTGAACATAATTTATTTGATTGTGTCTGTTGAGGTGTACTTTCAAACCCAACAATAGGCTACTTAGTTTCAACTCACAATCACTCTAATGTATAGGAAATATCTCCACCACAGAAAATAAACCTGCCAACTGTAGACTTACAGGAAGTCGCAAAGTGAGAAAGTAAGTCAAATGAACCTGTTTTTGGCAGTTAGTCTGTTTCGGTAGGAACCAGAAAATGAAGAATTAAAAAATATTACTTACAACAGTGGTTTTAAAACTTCTTGTACTCACGGATCGGCAAACTGTAGGAAATATGTTTCACTTAACAGGAAGATGCCACTATTATAAGTTTAATAGAAGTTCAAAGGATGCAAGCGTATATTCAGATTCTAGTTGTTTGGGAAAAGAAATGTAAATTTTAATCTTAATTTTAGACTGTAGAAATCCACAAGTCAGTGTTAAATAATTGAATATATTAATTAGGCAGGGACCAGTACAACAGTTTCGCCGACCGGAGGTTCAAAACCACTGGCTTACATAATATTCGAACACTATAAGGTTTCAGAAATTTTTAAGTAAGAGGTATCATTTTTGTCAACATTTTTTTCTTCTCAGTGTGTGTGGAATGGATACCGGAAGTACCTTGCTCGTGCAGAATTTTGAGTTCAGAACTTGTGCAGTCATTAATTTGCTTTACGTTCTGTCGTCGACTGTTGTATTTAAAATTGTCTATTTTTTTTCTGTACTTCGAAGTTTTACAATTACTGTTCGATATTTAATGAATGCTTTATTTTCATTAAGACCTTTAGGCAACTTTCGGCTCAGCCCCCAATGGATGACGATGGGTTTAGTTGGTGGCAGAACTAAAACCGGTTCACATTTGGTGACCTGGTGAACCTGCTCGAAACTTGATCTGAATGACCCGCTTGACTTGGTGACTGCATCTGGAAAATGTAATGAACTGGGAATTTCCTGTACTGATTCTTTTGTGCTCTTGAGATAAAACTTTCGGTCCCAGTAGCCTCTGAAAAAAAAAGTAAGTGTTCAAACGAAAGGAATTAATTAAAACTCTGCTTTTTCCTCCCTCTCATTGGGTTAAAATTAATTCACAGTGACCCGGTCCGTAACCTGACCCGATTGATCCAGTGATCCAATCAGCTGATTGGTGAAATGAAGAAAGTGAAAGGAAACAGGAGAACCCCGAGAACCCCCCACACAAAGTGCTTTCCAAGATAGGGCCTACATGGAACGAACCGAGATCCAACCGATGACCACATAA
>JAGDQP010057102.1:0-12809 GCA_022664845.1 Lepisma saccharinum | reverse complement strand
TTGAATAAAGAAGTATGAAATAAGCAACGTATGTTCTTGTGGATAACGATAACAGCAACTGTATTTATTGGTCCTTGGCATGGGCGGAAGAATTGCATCCAGTACGTGATGGAGAAGTACGTACAATGCGGTTGAAGCTCTTTTCAGGTTATTTAACGAAACCTCTACACAGAACTTACTTTTTGGAGATATTACCTGATGAAATTCCTAAACTGCGTATAGTGAAATGCGTAAGAATTCAAGTGATGATGATTTTTGGATGTAATATTTAGTGACAAAGTTCCTGAAAGTACAAAGTATCATTATGTTGTGACTACTCGAACGGATAGTAAGGTTATAATTATACTAAAACAACAGGGTTTAAAGTCATTAGTCCCCCAAAGTAGGAGGGTGTTGGAAAATGGCATTCTGATCTGGTTTTACTTTTTTGTGGGCATTATTTGTGTGTAACTTTTGGAAGCCAGCTTGTGTCTTGTGTGCAAAAGTAATTAGCAGTAAAGTGAAAACTGTAGGTTTTGTTTGTTCCATCTTGACATAGTGCATAAGAAATACATAGTACTGTTTAGTTTCTGGATTACTTAACACTGTTCTTAAGAGACAAGGAGCTAAACTTGTATATCATGTAAAACGTGGTGTGTGTCTTGTTTTTTGTCTGATAGTTTCAGGATCTGTAAATGCCAA
The DNA here is from genome assembly GCA_022664845.1 of Lepisma saccharinum. Classification (NCBI taxonomy): domain Eukaryota; kingdom Metazoa; phylum Arthropoda; class Insecta; order Zygentoma; family Lepismatidae; genus Lepisma; species Lepisma saccharinum. The sequence goes on along the minus strand of JAGDQP010057102.1, from coordinate 12,128 downwards.
TGGTTCTACAGAATTGTTATAAAATATTTAAGATATGCATTTCAATAGCGTACGGAAAAAAGTAAAGCACAACGATTTCATATTTAACAAAAACTGTTTGCCCTCTATGCCTTTTTCTAAGGAAATAAAATGCAATATTAAATTTGGTTGCCCGGATACATGGAAGCACAAAATTCATAGTAGCGTACGCAATGCCAACTGAGGAGTCTCCTTACTACTGTTATACGAGGTTAATTAGAAACGGTAGGTAATCTTTTATCTTGGAGTGAAGATTACTGTGTTAAATAATAGCAAATGTACAAAATTCCAATAATTTAACACTAACCGTCTATACTGTGAAGTTCACGGTACAAAAGTAACATGATAGCACTTCTGACAATATTTCAAACGCACATTTTGTCAGAAAATCTTCAAATCAGATAATTTTGTTCCAAAATGTATACAAAATGAATCGGAGATTTCTGCACTTTAGGAACAATCAACAGTTTAAGATATTTGGTTGGAAAGAGGAAAACAGATAAAATCCTAGAACAATGAAACTGTAAACACCATCAAGCACGAAACAAAATATTCACCATGTAATGAGAACATTCTTATAATTATTAGTAAGCTTAGATATACCATCATTATAAGACACAACTTACTTTGAAGAAAGATTTTTAGGAAGTCAAAGATATCTATTTAGTTCGCTTTGCCAATTATCTTTCCAATCATAAACCAGGGCACAGTCCCCTACAGTTTGCTAACATTTGACGAAAATAAGGTTATTGCTGCAGTCCCAAAATTATGCGAGGTTGGGCACTTCAAGTTGAATCAAAGCAAACACATCACGAGAACAAGTACATTTTGTGTTGTTGGTAGTCTTATGAGGACATCAGGCATTCGTACAAGGTTCATTTACGAAATCAAACAACAAATGCAACAATTTACTGTATGTGTATTTATCGACCACCTGCAGACTTACAAGAACATTATATTACTGACCCTTATTGGGCTCCTTGCGTATGTTTACTTAAAAATAAAAATGGTACGCTGAGTCTGTTATATAATCTCTCTGTTATGCAGATTTTCAACAAATGTTACTATGAAACTATATTCTGAAACCGGAGATATGAGATTCTGAATTAGAGCAAAACTAATTTTCCGAGTCGTTTCAAATCCAACAAAATACCCATGATTTTTAATCACCACGTTAGCTCTGTAGAGATGGCCATATTTTACCCTATTTTCCCTGAAGGTCTTACTGGTTTCCTATCTGGAATAAAGGGTTTCGGATTCAGACTGAGTTTCGGCAGAATTTAGTAAATTATGTTACTCGAAAGCAGGGGTCACCTTGATAATATAAACGAGCTTGCCAATCGCTGGAATGTGTTCTCTCATCTCTTGGGTAATACAATGTTGATCAATAGGAGATGCGTAGTTGTCTGAGTTCTGCTCCTACGCCATGTTGGAAATGTAAGCAGACTACACCCAATGCTTTAAATGGGAAAATCGTCACTTTTACACCAAGATTTAAACTGCATTAAAGCTGAATATATATATTATATCAAGTAGTTAATCGCTTCCCCATAGATTCAGTAGTATAGATTGCCCGTTCTCTACCCAGAGGATTTTGAAAAAAGGGGCGTGAATTGTCACTGTTTTTGTTCATGAGTTATGTTATAAGTCAGAAATGTTTAGATTTAATTATCATAGGACAATGATCATAGCTTCCTTAAAACTTGCATCTACAAACTGCCATAGATTCTTAAACATTTCTTGAATAGTTTACATGAAAGAAATACTTTCTTCCAAATCCCTATATGTGAGAAATCACATTTTAAAATTAATGTATTTATTAACATTATTTGCTTTATTCTTTTTTATACAAGTACTGACATGAATAAAACCTCAGGTTCCATTTTTCAAACTTCTCTCAGCCTAACGCCCGTTCTGACAATACAAACATGATATCTTATAGCTGGGTTGGGTGTAAATTTACAACATGAATTTCAATGAACGAAGTTGGCTTACGGTTTGCAACGAAGACGATTTTGACCCTTCTAGTTACAGAAACAAACATTGCAAATCCTTAAAATCTTACGTTTCACAACCGTACATATTGTAGTAGAAAGATCGTGTAATTTCAAACATATCAGTTCCGAAAGAGCAAACAAAAATTGCTGACCGGAAAATTAACTTGCATTCTGAAAGATGGTATCCACTATAGTGCAAGTTAAAATATTCAACGTATACAAATCATTTTCTACTGTGCTGAGATTAAGTTGTACTTGAACCAGACTTTGAATTCTAAGAAGGGAAAGATACATTTTAAGATATTAAACATATTTTACCTGAAGAAATTCGGGCTCCCATGCCCGTCAAATTTACGCAGAAATCCTTTCAGTGCATATCACTACACTAAAACACCTCACCAATTCCATATTAAATAAAGCAATGAACTAATTGCATACACACATAAATAGGGTTTAGAACCACAAATAAAGCTATATTTTATTTAAACAAACAAGGATACCCCCACACACACAAACACCAAAACAGATCACCTTACACACCCATGAATTTAACAAATTCTTCCTGTAGATATCTTCCAGAGGTATCCATCTTCGAAATAGCAACACGCCAAAAGCAGAAATTAGTTCCGCAGCTTCCGTGAAGTAATTGGCTAGAGCAGCCACCCAAAATGACGTTGTTTTACATCAAACGATGCTGCTATTATAATTAATAAACGTTACAAGCGCAGGCTGCCTTACAGATTTGCTTTCTATATATTTCCGAGGCAACATATTTTGTTGCAGTATTTCCTCGTCGTCTGCTACTTTACAGATACTGAATGGAATCAGCCAATCAGAGAAGAGAATCCTAACAGAAGGAAGAGCGAAAATAAGGGAGGGGGTTTACCACCAAAATTCCGGCGAAAATAAAACAACAATCAGATCATTTAACTGTTTATGAATATTCTCAACGAAAGAAAATCTGTTGAAAGAATTGATAAAATAGAATATGCAAAGAAACATCAAGTAAAAAATGAAAAAAAAAATACAAATCCCGCCAAACAACAATCAAAGGTATGGTTTGTATGGTTAACTCACATTGTCATCAGGACAAATAAAACCCTTTGTAGAAAGCCGAAGACGAAAAATATCGCTGACAAAGTACGAACATTAAAAAAGAAAGACGATACACAAAATGGGGGAGAGGGTACGATATATAGCAACCAACCCAAAATGGATCGTTACATATTGCTGTCAGAATAATCGTTTAGTTTCAACTTCCTTTCTAAATATGAATACATCTTTTGTTAAATAATTTTATACTGGAAAGGAACAACTACCCAAAGATTCATAGTAATAACATTGTTATTCTAATTAGATTATTTGCCTGATATGTGCCTCACGAAATACGCGACAATGCGTTCAAAGATCTGTAATTTCTAAATCGGATCCATAGTTGCTACAAATAAATCTAAAAAATATGAAAACTTTAAATATCTTAAGAATTTCAACTATAGTAAAAATATTTATTTTAGAACATGTAACCGTTTACAATTAGCTTCGAAAATGTAGATATTTTCTATTATCCAATATTATGGAACGGTAATAATATTCCAGAAGCAGCTTTACTTTAGATACTCAGTCCTTTTATTCATTTAATCTGTCACAATTTTAGGTTATAATATAATAGATTAAAAAAGATTTATAATATTCAAATACGTTACTATGCGTTGTTCTTAGGACAGGTTAGTTCTGATCATTGAAATATACTGTTAGCATTCCTAATAAGCTCATTAATTTGGATAGTTAAATATCAACCCGTTAGCAATTTATTTAAACAGCTACTATACAGTAAAACGGACACCAGTGTTTTCAGTGCATACTGAAACTAATTCTTTGGTTCGAAAGATTCTAATGCTCAAAATAGCATAGATTTGAATTGAAACATCCGTATTGCATTCAAATAATCCAACAATTATAAAACAGTCGGCATTGTTATGAAAACAGTTTTTTTTATATTCCAAACAGGCTTCGTTTCTGTCTTCAATCATAGAGTCCGGCCTCATTTAACCATAAACCGCACATGTTAACATTTATTCAATATAACTATTGGAGAATCAGATATACTCTAGATACTCCCGCAAATTGCTCGAGGCCAAAGGTTAGGTAAGGTTGAATGAAGTTATTGGAAAATAAATATTTAACCTTTGATTATTTTTCGTGTATTTTAAAAATTAAATTCGTGCGGAAAGAGAACTAAAGCTGATTATTTTGAAAATGAATAATAATCAGCTGAGAACTATTCAAAGTTCACCAAAAAGACGAAAATTTGGTTTCGCGCCAATGTAAATTGTTTTGTCTTCTTTCTCAAGACGTCTCTGTCTCTCCATAAAGTAAATTTTATTTGTGGAGAGGAGGGAAGTTCAGCATTTATGAGGCACTGTCAATGTGCCTCGTATATGTTGATCTTCATCTGAAGTTCTACACTTCATCCGAGCTTCTTGATTTTGTTTCTAAAATAAGTCGGCAGTTCCGACGTTTCGTCCAACGTCATGGTTTCAACGGATCTGGATAAGACTGGCACATCACATACAGCACGATCAGCATTCTGAAATGATCCAAAAAGTGAACAAAATAATAGTAGCAAAAGTTACTACAGAAAGTGTATATATACTGTATATATATCTTTCAAGAAAGGAAATCCCATGGAGTGGTGAGAATATTGGTAACTAATCTCCCTATGAAACATTAAGCTCCTGCCAAACATATCGCATGTTTAGTGCTTAATTGTGTAGTTACTGTGGCAGTAATGAAAATTATATATTATATTGCAAAAGCATTCTCAAACGATACAGACGTTAGAAGGTGTTATAATAGGCCGGTCAAAATAGAAAATCAAAAAAGGAAATAGAAAAGAAAAGGAACAGTACGAACGTGTGTGTATGAGCAAGTACAAGATCTATTCGAAAAGTAAAACGAAAAAGCAATGGCTTTCTAGTGTAGTGGTCTAGGTGGTGGCTTTCCGCGCTGGAGGTCGTGGGATCGAAACCGCTTTTCTACTATATCTTCTTTTCTAAAATGTATGTTACTGAGAACGTTCAATAAATTCGTGTAGATACAGATGCACCAGCCGTCACTTGAACTGAAAGGGATCATGGGTAATCGAGTTACATGATCAGCTTGTATACGTCATGATCGGGTGAGTCTCACTGTCAGAAATACTCTCCCTAAGATGTTATCACCCAGCTCACCGGTTGAACCTTGTAACATATGCCTACCTTCCTGTCCAGATCTTAGATGAACTATAATAGTTATATAGCGTTAATCTGGTTTAGACTTCCATTACAATCCGAAAATTACCCCAATATATAAAGGAGATACTTGAAATTTTAAACAAGCCTTTTTGGCAGCTATACGACCCATTAGTCCACTACTGCAAAACTTACAAATCGGACTTTTTGTATTATTTCAGTGCAATGCTATTATTTTACGACAAAAAACTTTATCTATGAAATATAGTCTACCCTTGTAGTTATCATTCTTTAGTAACAAATAAATAATAAAAACTGTTTTTAAGTAGTTAAAAACACACACATCAAATTATTTTAGAAAAAAAAAAGATTACTTCTTTTCAAAACACCGTGTAAGACTAAAGAAAAAAAAGTATCAAATAATATTTTTTTTAAAAACAAAACTATGCAATAATTGTTAACGTTATTTTCAAAATTATTTCAACATAATCACTTTTTTCTGTATTAAAATTGCTTTCTAATGCTTATTAAAATATGTTATCAAGTGGTGAATTTCAGGAGATTTTCAAATTATTTTTAAAACACATATAACATATTGTAAAAGGTATTTTCTTTGAAATATACTATTAAGATCTTATTTTAAAATGATTTTCTGTAATTTGGAAACTGCTTTCTCGTTCTATTTGCTACTTTGCAGTTTAAGAATAGTGTTAACACAAATGTAGCAATATTTTCAACTTCAGGAGAGATTTCCTGTTAAATAAAACGCTTCTCGGCCCACGTGTGCTACGTTTCTTAACAGTAAGGTACCCGAATCTGATATTCCTACTTCTGGGCGGTGTGAGAATTAGCAGAGGGATGCCCGGGATCCCCCTGCCCCCCCGTGGCAAAAAGATTCCTACCTTGACAAATTAATTTTCGTCCCTCCCAGGGATAAATGTCTTGCCCCAGAAGAAGTTTCGATCAAGATAAAATAGAAAATCGGACAAATTTTATTTGGCAGAAGTTTAACCTATTTTCATGGAAGTGACAAGAGTATTATGAACTTTCACTAGCAGCTAAGAAGTCATTTGTTTTGTGATGTTTTTGAAGTAGCTTCATGTGAATGATTTAGTATGATTGGTTTGAGTTAGAAACCCTCATTTGGAATATATATATCCTGTTGAAATCCGTGCTTATGTTGCATCGCCCTGACTAAAAAGTTTAATTTGCACATTGCTTCTGGGTGAGACAAGGTTCCTATGGAAGGGCTTCAAAAGTCGTGTGCAACATGTAAATGTTAGGTGATGATGGCTTATATTTTCTCCACTAGTGGAGACAAATGTCTGAAACCTCTGAGAAAGATATCTCCGAAACGCCTTGTCCTGCAATTACTCTTCTTGGTGCAGAGTATTAATGGAAGAGCGCTCGCTTGTCAAGCGAAAGGTTCGCGGTTCGAGTCTCTCATCGTTCTTTTTCCTTTTCCTCTAGTAAATGTTGTATTACAGTATGCTTTATGCCACTACTGTGTAGGTTTTTCCTCTTTAATTCGTATTCTTCATTTTTGTTTCATTTATTTAAATTTAGTGCATTGCACTTCATGAATAATAATAATAACAATAAGTATTATTATTATTATTATTATGGACGCGCCTAGAGCAACGACGATTTTCCGTCCTTGCTTTAAGTTTTTAACATCGAGGGTTAATTTACTAGAGCAACGACGGAACGGAACGGCACCAAACTTTGCGTAAACATAAGTTTTGAGTGAACAGTAGTTTTGCGTATGCCCACAGCTAACAGGGGGTTAGCGGTGGGGGGTGGCGGCTTGTGGGCTGTGAACCCTTGCGGCTAACGCCGCCCAGCTCCCTTCGGACGCACCCTCCACACCTTGCTGGTGGGTTTATATACATCCTAGCTTTCCAATCGAACATCTCGCTGTGCACTTTTCCCTGCTGAAACATTGTACTTTAAAGATCCCGGAACTGCTTTCACTTTTTAAATACGTTGAAACATTCTCATAGCAAGTTAATTTGAATGTAGCTCGACAATCCCAACTACCGGCTTAAATTATTTCCTATATTTCATTAACTCGCAGACGACCATTCGCTATGAGATATTCTACATTTAATCAAATACTACCGGTGTAAATTATTTTCTGTTTCTCATTACTCGCATACATAATTTGCGACGCGTGATATTGAGTCCAATTTTAGATGGGTAAATGTCGTTCTGAGCAACTTATTGATATGAATCATAAGAATACATTTATATTGATTCTCAATTCATTGCTAATCTGGAGCAACAGTATCTAGTGCAGAATACTACAGTCAAAGTTTAAAGACAGGAATGGACTAGACTCTCGTTTGCATTCTGTTTACGTATATCCTTTTACTCTCCTTCATTTGGATTGGAAACGTCATACTACCGTAAGGAATGCTTGAAATATTTCACTTGTACCTGATCACAATACATATATAATGTGGCCAAACCTTCCTCTCAGGGGTAAGCTATTGTTATTGAATCATGATAACAACGTTGAGAGGCCAACATATTTCCTAATTGCTGGTGAGAATGTATAGTAATTCCAATGTTCAAACATCACAAATATAAATTGTCAGCAATTGCCGGCCCATTCGTACTTCTAGCTTCTTAGGCAAGGTATTTGAGAGAAAGGCAAACCGTTAGCTTCTGTGATACTTGGAATGTCACTGCTTTCATTTCACTGTTAATTGTAGATTCCGTCGGTTTAGATCGACAAATTTTACTGGTAATAGAATCACAATGTATTCCTTTATAATGAACACGGCCCTATGAATTATTTCATTTAAGTAAGGCAGGCTACTTATAACTGGGGATATGGTATACTATGATATCATGCCGGCTACATGATTATGCCACATGATCTGCTTTTTGTCATACTATTTAACTTATAGTATTTATTGTGCAAGTGTAAACTATTGCCTTTTAGAGTTTTATTTAGATGAGAACTGCTTCCCTCAAGGAAGAATGTTGAGTGCAACACTTTTCTCTTGCAGAAAGGAGTGTTATGTCACCCTATTTTGCACACCTATGAAGGACTGGTCTGTGCTGATGATCTGACAATTTTCTGCTGATGTAGATATATCAATCTCGAATGACGACATATCTTGCTTTTTTCCACCTTCCTAAAGAGTCAAGCCTTGCTATATCGGTTTAAGTGTCTCACTGTCAACAGCGGGGTTTCCACATAAATCTTTGTTTACGAACGTATCATGCTGTTTAATCGTCGTCTCTGCACGCGTGTTTCAGAATTGTTGGAGAAATACATATAAAGCATTGAACTGCCGGCCCTTCATGTTTTGTTCCTCGTCCGTAGTGGGCACTTTCTTGTCCAAGCATTAATATGTTTTTGTTATCTTGAATCAAAACGGAAACACCTATGGTTGAGTTCAAGGAAGGATGTTATAAGTTGCTACGTCAGTAACTAAATTTTATTTATATTATTACTGATGGATTAAAATCATTTTATTTAGGCGAGTCAATGTTTCTCTAACGTCACTGTTTTCACCATCGTCTTCGGACAATGGCTAATAAAACAGGCTTTTGTTAATATTTTGCTTGAAAAATATTGTGCAAAATTTGTTGTTGCAAAAATTGACCTACACGAAACTCTCCGCAAGAAAGATTATTTCCAGTTTTTAAAATGAAGCTCCGTTTTAAATATGGTTATACATTTGCGAATTTTCCGTGCGCCACTTGAATCCTCAAGAGTCGAACAAAACTTTCTTATATATTGTTCGTAGTGGGTTTCTACCTCTAGAGTTGATACAGTTCTATTTACGTATTTTTTCCTTTCTGCATACAGATGAACATGTTACTTCAATCTGTGAGAGAAACATAATTGCAGTCCGATGTTCTATTTATGAGGAATAGTGTCAACATGAAGTAAACGATAACGATTTCCATTAGTATTAAATGAAAAATGTAGTCTATTAAAAGTACTGAAAAACATTTAGTAGTTTACACAGAAAACGAAGTGGCGAATTCTTTCAGTAAAGACACAAGACCGTTCAGCAACTACACCTCTTTCATTTTAGCACCCATCTTGGATGAGCTTGCAACCTTTCAAACAGTGCTCCTATGAAAGTAAAAGTTGCTGGGCATCCTGAAAGTTTGACAATCATAACGAAGAAGGTACTGGGGAAATTTGTCACGTTGCATGGCTCATCACGCCTCCACAGAGACGAATTAAGGAGCCTGTACCCCTGAAGTACAATTTTAAATCGAATTAATTTTACAAAAATAACTGTTTATATATTTGCCCAGTTTATTAATAATTAAGGTATTTTAATTATTGAACAAAAACTAATTACATTATTAAAATTAATTAAAATGGAAGGCAAATCTTGATACAGCTCTAGATGGTATAATTTCGTTTAACGTAATTAATTTGTTTTTGCTACGATTTAGATTGACTACAAGCCAAAATAATCAACCTTACGCCAATCTTGAGATTTGAGTTTTACAAACGATATGAATGTATAAAAATAATTTTCTTGTGTTTAGTGTTGCCTTTCTGATATCTCAAAATACTTTGACCTTGTCGCAATCCCTGCTCTGATTTTATTTTCTCGAGTTACTAACCATTAACCAAGCCCGTGGGGTAAATTTTGCACAGTAAATTTTGCACTAGGCCAGTAAATTCATTTGCACAGTATTTTACAGATTGGCCACGCTGCTGAGTTACCTAGTAGCTTCCCAAAACAGTACATTTAAACAGACAAGGTCATGCTTGTCAGTGTTCAAGTAACATCCACAAAGCAAACATTTTCCGATTTTTCTTCGGGATATAGTATACCCCTAAGAGCCTAGTAAGGTGTGTAATAATAAGCTTTGATACGCAAAGTGATACGTCATCTACAATTTCAGATTCTGAAAAAGGCAGTTAAATAGTACAAATAATGAACATTTACTGAATTTTATTGATTTGCGTTTAAAGAATTTGAATATTACTTTGTATCAAACGAAAAATTCAATTTTGGGTTAAAATATACTCCAGAAGTCTAGTAGCGGAATGAAGCTTGGCTGTAGTGCTGAAAATGCAACGCCTTTATGAATGCATTATATTGAAACTATTGTTGTCAAATTTTAATATGAATAATATTTTCTACTCTTACAAATCATCACACTGAAAAAATAATAATATTTTTAATATATTTGAAGATTACTTTCTTCCAAATGATAAATTCAATTTGGGTCTAAAATATACCTCCACGCATCTGATTGAAGGTTATGTGTGCGCTACTGACTAAAGTAAGATCAGGAGACTATTGCGCTCTTGACTCTCTCACTGTTTACTTCAGTTCAAATTTTGGGTTTGTGATATCGTAGCTTACAAATGTTATAGATGTGACTCTATCAAATGGCCGTGAGGTCACATTACCCTAGACAAAAGGACCCCAAGAGGTCTCGAAAATATTTAACGTTGACATTCAGCACATTCTCTTCCGTTGCATGTTGATATGCGATCGAAAAGTGCCCGTAATGAATAGTAGCTTCGACAGCATTGCGTTGTTGTCAATAAATTGAGTGAAAATATGAATATTGATGCGTCATGGAAATATCTTTACTAAGCCAGTTGGAATGGACGAGTACAATTAGGCCTCCTGCGAATAATCGGTTGTTCAATTATTTGTTGTTACTACCATTGGATCCTAAGCGTTTTCTTGAGAATTTAAATCTTAGGCATGTGCTTTGAAATTCCCTTATTGTAATAATCGCAAACATTGTTATAACATTTCTCATGAGATGACTTTATTCTTTGGGGATGATAGTATTATGGCAGAGCATTTATGTATGTACATAAGAGTGCATTATTTAATGCTGTTAAAAAGATTATGTCCATTAAAGGATAAGCTTTATTTTATAACACTATAGTAAATTTCATACGTCCATATACATTATTTTCGTTTTGTTTTGCACTTATTGTTCTGAAGGTGATTAGCAGCTTCAGTAATTTATTATTTTAAGTATTGGTCCTTTACATTGGCGAATTTAGTTCTTTTCCTTACATCTTATATATTCAGTTTTTAGATTTTTTTTTTTTCATTTCATAACAGGCACGGGTAGCTGTTACGATCGTAACGGTCTTCCTCTTAGTGCGTCAGGAGTAGCTCATAGAGATGTTACCACTCATACTGCTTATGTTATCTGATTCACTTTGCTTATAATTTGGACCATTGCTTTTAGTAACCTTTAATTGTTTTGTGGAAAAATGATGCTAGGTTCTTAGTTTAGTATCATTCGTACTTCACTTATGTGATACGTCTTGTTATACGTTTGCCTGGTTAAAGCGTTCTTCTCAACTTTTGATAGGATATTTTTTGCAATCATTCCGGTTCCCATATACTTTTCCTTCACTTAGCTGTATTGTTTCCGAAGCAAATATTTAATTGCATGTAACCACCAATTTTATCTATCAATATATGTTTCATAAGTTAAGCTCTTAGCACTTAGTTGAAGTTCAGTAGGTATTTTTCCCGGAAAGTAGTAGCCATCAAAATGTTCGCCAGAATGAACGAGACGAAAACATAATATTTTATATATTAAGTTCTTATTATGCGTTACTATATTAAGAGTCTAAAATAGCCTTTTATCATCGAGATATATAATATAATCTTTTACATTTTCCCTCCAAATTATCTATTAGCGTTTAAGAGCTTGTAAAATATAATATGGATCGTTTTACTGAAAACATTACCGAACCACTTATATTTGACGATCATTTAATACATCGTTGTGTTTCACCTAATATATACCTGGAAAATATATTGACTATTACATACAGTGAAATTATAAGATGAACTAAAATATTTAGTATTACTAACATACTGCAAGTTACCTTACCTTATTTCGGCTTTCG
>JAGDQP010057101.1:0-12809 GCA_022664845.1 Lepisma saccharinum | reverse complement strand
TTTTGAAATATCGAGTTCTCGTTGGTGTGACGTCATATGTAGGCAATGTGAAAGCAAACTCATTACTATATTACAATGTGAAAGCAAACTCATGCTCTTACCTTTTACGTGGTGTCTGATATTTGTCCTGAAAGTGGCTGAAAACACAAAATTACCAACAATGCGAAATTTAGGGTAAAACTTGGCAACCCTGCAACTCCTTTGGACATTTTTTAGTGCGAAACAAAAGTTGGGGTGGTACTTCTATCTGGTTAAGCTACCCATAAAAATAATTTGAACAAAATATGAGACTATGAGGGTACAACCACTGCATGGATCGAGATGGAACTAGACTAAATTAAATTAGAGATTTTGTAAATAAAGAAACTAAAGCTATGAACTCTTTAAAGTGAGTACATGTAGCTAATGTTTCCCGTGTATATGGTTTTCGTAGAAATTCAGAGCAGTGTACTTATTTAAATGTGTCTCAATTTACTGGTAGCTTAACTGTTTGCTTTCATTATGATGCAGATTTCATAATATGACTCAGTCTTCTCATTAGCGATTATAGTGTTAATAGAAAAAAGTTTTGTTTGGCATCTTTGGTATGGATTTAGTTCCTTCCTCTCTTTTTTAATATATATGTAAGAATATCATGTTCTGTTGAAGCGCCTGAGTTTGCAATCGATGCTTGGGTTGGTTAAAACTTGATTTGCATTGGCCACTTTTTTTTTTTTTAATTTTATTGATGAGAATTTCATTCACTCGTCTTTGTAGTTAACATTTAAAAATAACGTTTCAATATTGCGATCTAGGTTTCCTTTTTTAAAACAATGGTGACGGAGTGTATATACCTGGTATTAAAGAAAACAAACTGGGTTCTGGATTTAGAAAACGAAACTAAAGCTTCCTATACAATCAGACTACAGCGGGTTGTCTTTGTTCTTATATTTTTTAATTCACTTGCACTTTTGTGTAAAACTTTACACTGACAGTTTCATTTATTTTTACGTTATACAAGGTAGGATTCTGGTGTTAAAACATGATAAAATAAATTTTGGAAGAAAAAGCATTCTTTCAAAATTAGTGATGGGAAGAGCAAGAAAATTTTAACTATCAGGGTGAGTTATCATCAGTATTCGATTTGTTATAAATTACGAAGGGTAGATCCTAAGCGTCTGGGTTGATGGTAAGTTTTAATATACTGGCTGTTTGGGTAGAAATACAGAGATTTTATCCCTGGTTGAGGCGATATTCGGGATCAACAACCAGGGATGAAATCCTCACTCATAGGGGAAAATCCCCGGCATCCCCGCTGGCAAATCGAACACTGGTTATCATTTCGATACTTCTATTCTCTTTACAAATAATGTTCTTGTGCAGTCTAAAGTCAACAATGTATGTTTGTAAGACAGCCAATTTAATGTTATTTGAAGAGCCTTTCTTAAAACAGAAAAAGCAGCCGTAGTAGCAGTAGTAGTAGTAGTAGTAGTAGTAGCACTAATAATAGATATAGTAGTTGTAGTATAAAAAGAAAGAGGAGTAGTAGAAAATTTAAGCGTAGGGAAATTTCTTTTTTTAAAAAAAAGGCAATTTCTGATGGTTCAATAGGGAAATTCAATACCGACCATCTGGCAACACTGCCCGTGACACTAAATTCCCAAACAAGAATTCCTACGCCGCATGCAACAGAGATTCAGTCTCTTAACGTCGAAAATTTTCGACGTTATGAGACGATTTGAGTTTCGACGTTGTGTCACAAATCTCTTTTTCGATGCTATGAGATTCGACGCTATGAGACTCTTTGAGAAATCTTTCGACGTTATGAGATGATTGCAAACTTTGCTTTTTCCCGCCTTTTTTCGACGTTATGAGACTATCTGAGTTTCGACGTTGTGTAACAAATCTCTCTTTCGACGCTATGAGACCCCGCCGACAATGCGCCGTCTCACTTAGCAAAACCAGTGAAAGACACCTTGAAACCGCTTGGATGGGACATCCTTCCGCACCCGCCGTACTCCCCAGACCTGGCGCCATCTGACTATCACCTCTTCGCATCAATGGGGCACGCGCTCCCAGAGCAGCACTTCAGCATCGAAAACGTTGGAAAATGGCTCGACGAATGGTTTGCCGCAAAAGACAAGCAGTTTTTCTGGCATGGTAGGCATCAATTACCTGAAAGACGGGCGAAATGTGTAGAAGCCGATGGCCAATATTTTGAATAAAACAAAATTAATTTCCCTTGAAAATTACGTGTTTTCTTTACCAAAAAAAAACGTCAAAAACTTATGCATACACCTGGATCGTGGCCCGCAGACACATGAAACTTCATTTTAACATATTTTTTCACCTGGTTTACCTTGTCAGACATCTACCAGAAAAATGTTTACGAAAAATTCAGATATATGTCATGTTGTGTCAAAAAAATGTGATCATATTCAGTTAACTTTGGTAAACTTTATTTTTATATGAGCCAGTTTAGTAACTTTGGACTTCGGCCCGTCACGATCTGCCTTTAGCTGTTAAGTGTTAAAATCCACACCCATGCCGGGACTCGAACCCGGGACCGTTGAGTCCATAGCCTACCGCCGCAGACCGCTCGACCACACGGCCGGCCATATTGAGTCAACGAAACTTGGTCAACCTGTTTTCACGACGTAATTTTTCCTCTTGTGCAATACGCAACTTGTTTCTAATAAACTTCTCTTTCTTCTCCTGTGTTAATTTACTCATGTGCAGATTATTTTTCTTTCAAAAACTAACCTTTTTTTTTTCACTTTTGAACACAAACTAACTTGAAAAGGTGGGCGGAGGAAAAGATGTACTCACTGAGACTACATACGTTCTTGATGACACGCTTTTACAAGTTTTTTTTTCTTCTTTTTTTTCATTGACCTACTGACTGTCGTTTATTTTGGGGAAATCTCGTGTGGAGATTTCCCCGAAAGAATATGTTGAAAAAAGAGTGGTTGAGTTAAAGGGAGGAAAAAGAACGAAAAGGCGTGGATGACAAACTGAGGAGGTTTTCGTTGAGACAGCTGGGGCTATCAATTGTTATGCGAACTACATTGAATCATTTTCCTCCAGCAGCTAGATACAGCGCTGAGCAATCCTCTTGAATCATGAGGTCTTAGCCTGCGGGTAAATACTATTGACTTCACTCATTCGCGAAACTCTTACTGGTATCGTGACGTCAGAAGGTCGGGGATTTCTTGGAATGACGATCGTCGGTGCCGAAAGTAAATTTATAAACTCTGTTTCAATCATCACTATGTTACATGCTATACAAAGAAGCACACGAAGAGGTCGCTCTCAAGAAAATGAAGTGGTTTGATCTGTTACTTGTGCTGATAGCGATACACGCGTGCTGCTCCCGCCACTTGCGCCACAGGAAAAACTCTGTATATTTACACTTACAGAGAGTCAAGGAATTCCCTTGTCGTGATCCCCGACCAATTGCGATTTCTGTGGACGAATTGACTCGCAGGGCCACCAATGAGATATTTCATCCGCATGTAACTGTCTTGCACCGCTGCGGGGCGTTTGCAGGGTGTTGTTTGAGTGGAGAGACCTACAGATGTGAACCAGCAACATCAGAAGATGTGATCCTTGAGTTTCTAGTGACCCGGGGCATCGACAGAAGAGAACAAGAAATCAAGAAAATCGTAACGACAAACCACACCAGTTGCGAGTGTATGAAAAAAAATCAGCGTGCCTAAGTGATCTTTCTATTGACTTCCCTTACTCTAAGGCTTTGACAGACAGTAACACGTGCAGGGAAATTGTGAAACGTAAATGATGTCAGTGCATTAATTGGAAAGTGACAACTGCGAGCCTCATGAAGATAAGTGTAAGTGATAAACTAATTTGATTCTGGAGCTCCCTTTATGATGTTTTCACATTCCCGTCGGCTGTATGTGATTTCGTGTGTTTTTAAGAGTGATCATTAAACACGCTCATTAAAGTTTTAAAGTGAGGGTTTCTTTTACAGTGAAAAGTGCATCGAACTGAGTAAGGAAGGATTCCTTTCATATTTGATCTCATACTATAGTCAGCAAAGTTCGCGTTAGATTTTGAGCATGGGAAGAAAAGAGAAAGTAAAATTAAAAAAGAAAAATAAATTGTGATGACTTCTAGTTCAACATTGTAATTGACAAGTGAATGGCTGTGACTTTTATATTCCTCGATTTTATGATTTATTTTTACAACGCGTTTGCTGCAACTACGTTACAAGAAAATATGCTGTTTGTATTTTATAGTTGAGAAATAATTTTAGTTCATATTGAAAATGCTGTGACTTCAGTCAAAAGGTTCTGCAGGAGTTCAAATATCATGATTACAGCAAAAATTTGTATTTATTCCTTGCTTTGTACACATGCAGCAAATCCTCTGAACAGATGGGCACATTTTCTTAGTTGTTTTTCGTTTTTTCCTTCTTCTTCCTAATCGCAGAGGTAGCTTCGAAAAACGGCAAGTACTTTCAGTGCTGTAGTCCCAGAATTTTATACTGTGAATCTTTGTTTTGAATCTTGAAGAGGAGACCACACTACAAAAAATGTATGTGTTAACACCTTTCAGTGTCACAGGGCGACTACCACTTTTTGTGTTAAATTTACATAAAAGAAGTCGTTGATTTCGGTGATTCATCACAATAGATGATGGTGATTCAGTAGCCCTATCACAGTGTGGAATCGCCGAGATCAACAAGTTTGTTGTGTTGGTTTAACACAAGAAGGTGGTAGTCACTCTTAGACATTGAAAATTATTGAATTATCGAATTTTGAATTTATTTTAAGGGCTTTAAGCAACTGTGGCTCAGGCCGTTATTGAATTATCATAGCCATTTTTTACAGTGTATGTTTCAATTAAATATTGGGATGAAATAATTTAATTTCTACAAGAGCAAAAAGAATTGCAGAATACTTTGATCCTATGCAGTAAATATGACGTTACATGCATAACACGTTGAGGTATAGAGAATCAATGAGGTTTTTGAGACTTTCGCGTAACTACCAAGCATCTGTATGTTAAAATTCTATAGACTTTAGAATCCAAGGGATACAAGTGACACTGACGAATAAAAAAGTTTCAAGGATTAATGATACATGAACAATGTTACCTAACCTGAACCGTATGTAACAGAAAATTGTCATATTTTATAAATGGACATACTAAGGACTAAGCTTTCTTTGCACAAAATATGACAGTTTTGTGTCACATGTATGTTGATATATTTATTTATATATATATATATCGAACTTCATTTGGTTCGTCAATATCACTTGCATCCCTTCGCTTCTGGACTCCTCTACATATCCTACCTGTTACAAATCTGCATAGTATGATGGGACTTACTCCATACATCCAAAGTCAAACTGCAACTTTGCTTTTGAAAACGTAAGGCAAAGCTCATATTACTTAAGGTCGACCGGTGCCTAACCTAGCATCAGTGCTTCTCTTCAGAATTTAATAGAGATTAATAAAGTATACATTTTGGCGAAGTTATACATCCATACGGTTAACAGAAAAATGGCAATACGGCCACCAAAACTCGTAAAGTGCATTTTCCAATTGTGTTGTTTTAATTAATCCTTCCATTATTACATACGAAAATGCACCAAATAACAGTTATGGTTAGAACTCATATACAGATTATGTTGTCGTTTCGGACTACTTTCATTTTGCCAAAATCTAAGGAATCAAAATGCCACTTTCTTAGGGCTCAAATCTGTGCATATTACTTCATACTGGATCGGAAATTTTATTTCAAATTTATTTCTCTCAGTCGGCTGTTCCCTTAGTGACGTTCACCTGAAATCTCACACAAAATTTGAAGCGTTTCTTCAGATACGACAATTTTCCAAAGTGAATTTTAATTATTTCATACTCAACAACTAGGCTTGCCATCCCTCCCGGAATGGGCGGAAGTCTCCCGGAATCGAACTCACTCTCCCGGACAAGCTTTGGTATATCCCGGAATTATGCGATTTAATGCTATTAATGTTTTATTATTACCTTTCTAAAAAGAATCTGGTTTAATTTTCTATCTGAAGTTTAATTTTAATCTGAAGTTAACTTTCTTTTGGTGTGCATTGTCAAGCGAAGGAGTTTTATTAATGAGAAAACAAACCCAAAATTTTATTTTTTAAGATTCGTGAAAGACGAGCAATTGTTTAACTGGAAGGAGGAGGAAATAAACAGATTAAACACATTGTTTCGGCAAAGTGTTTATAGAAGTGCTGCAGGAAACGAAAACAAAGTCATTGTTTGTCGAAGTCTCGAGACTTCTTTGTTTCCCTTTACCTAGTTTTCGTTCATTGTATAGATTTAGTTCGTAGATGTTACAGTGGGATTAAGTGTGTTTCGTCGGTGTTCATGTTGTTGACTAGCTATGGCCAATTCAGGGTCGCGGGAAAAGAGAAGATAGTATTACTCTCATTTAATGACAGTAAACTTTGGGAAGAATGTCTCAGTACGAAAAACCAGAAGCACACGTTCCTACCTTGATCAAAGCTAACTGTAAGTGCATAATTTTGTGAAATATGGAATGAAATCTTGTTCCTTCGATATGGAACTTCTTGTGCTGAAAGTGCTTGGTGAGTTTTTTTTGCTTATGCGAAAAGAACTAAAATTGATTTTCGACTTTGTAAACCATAAGGAAGTACTAAGGCATGTTCTAACGAGGTGGTTGTCTCTTCTGCCTGCTCTCGAACGTCTTCTTCTGCATTGGCCACCATTTAGATCATAGTTCGTATCACACGGAGAAGATGAATGTTCTAAGATCATATGGAAAGCATACACAGTATAAGGACGAAGAAGAGGAATCATACGTTCAAATGATATGTTTATTTCTCCAAAACATAATGCAAATATTCAGTAATAGCATTAAACAATTAGAACGGGAAAATATATCCAGTGCAGAATACATGAAGTCATGACACTACAGTGGTTTTCAAGTAATATGGAGTGAATGTCCGAAAAGCTTCTCCGTGATTGCTGGGTCTGACTTCACTCAGCCAATCCTGTATCACGTTACATACCATCCAGCTATTCCCGCCAGATTCAATCAGGCCGGCCAACAGTCATTCAAGCAGTACAGATTACCTCAGCCCCGCCTCATGAGTGAGCTTTCTCTCTCAAAGCGGTCAGTCGCTGACACCAAGGTTACTGGCTGACACGCTACAGCACACAGCACAATATGTTATTTCTTATTCAGTAACCTTGGTTCCATTCTTTCGTGTATTAGCCCCAGTTCACACATGCGGTGCGGGAGCCTTGCGTCGACCGTGCAGCAGCGCACAAACAGTTCACACATGCTGCGGTTTGTCTGCGAACACTGCGGCGTTCAAGGACGAATCTCAGTTTAAAGAACAATCGCAATGGATGCGCACGTTTGTGCAATAGTAGAAATAATTTTCTTAGGTATGAAATTTCAAGTTTCTCTTTTTATTCAAATTAAGAACATGCTGGTTTTAAAATAAGATCAGTGGTCCTATTTCCAAACCAATATGTTTTTATTTAAAATGAAATAATGTTGATATTTCATTTGTATGAAAATTATTTCTCAGTACAAACATAAAAACTGCTTTATTAATTTTAAGAAACCATATTTTACAGTGAATTTACGAGCAAGAAAATTCGTAGACAATTCCATCCATATTATTATTATTATTTTCATTGGAATATTTCTACCATATAGTACAGCTATGGACAAAAGTTTTGACGCATGTCTTTAGAGAATATTTCCCTATTTCGCAGCAATTTCCCTTGAAGAGGGAAATTTCTCGCGGTAGAGGGAAGTTCCCTGTCGTTCGAAATTAAAACATAATCCGGCGCTAAAACGCAATGCAGATGAATTAGGATGGAATTGTAATTGTGTTCATAAATAAATATGGAATTACAAGCTAAAAGATGATTTTAAAATAACAATAATTCTTAATTAAGCACGGAATGTCATATCATTTCATAGTCTTCCCGTAAAAGCAAGTAAAATGATAAAAAAAAACCCTACTGTTTAATAGGCTGGCTGAGTGGTTATCATGCAGAGTTTGTAACAAACTTTAATTTTGTCTCGGCTTCAAATCCTGGTCGTCGGTAATATTTTTTCAAACGTAGATTAATATTGATAATATTAACTTTTATTATTTTTATGTTTTACACCAATTCAACAGACTTTGCAAGAAAATTTTCACTATTACTAGTAAGGAAAGGTATTTTTAAAATCGAAATAAAATGTAAAACACACACAGCATGAAATATGTTTAAAGCACTCGAGATTTACTGATTATTATTCTTAATTGAACAATGGCTGTTATTGCCCCTATTCTCCCGATAATAATAGAAACTAGTTTAAATCATAGTTACTATGTATGCCTAGGTCACATAAGACTGGTTACTTATCAGATGCTGCTTCCTATTGGCTAGTGGTAGCAATAGCAAGCAGAGAGTGCTGGAAGTTCACACTTGGTTTGCCATTGTTGGCATTAAATGCTGCTGATATTTATAGTACTGTACAGAGTGATCTATATAAATCTTTACAGTATCAATAACTTAATTATTACTTACTTTTTCTGGAAGTGACTGTAAATTTTAAATTGCATTATATTGTCGAATGGGCTTCAGCAGAATTAGTTAAGTTACCCTAACTGGAAATGAAATACAACTGTCGTCCATGATTGCCTAGTGTTAAAAGGTTGAACCGTCACGCCCTATGTAAATTTCACTTTTTAATGTGACCTAGGCTTTAATATTTCTACTGCTGCTATTACTACTACGTACTACTTCTACGGCTACCAATAATTTTCCGCTATGACTACTACTTCTATTTAAATACTATTTCAAATTCCGCAAATACTAGTAGTGCTAATCCTATTCACTGCATAAACTACTACTTCTGTAATATGCCGAAAAGCCGGTGAACGGAATGGTGAACGCGGAAAGCCAACGAGTTCCTATTTCCATGAAGTCCCTAAAACTTGGAGAAAGCGTATAAGGATATACCTGACTTGTATTAGCTTTGTCCGTAAATTTTGTAAAATAATGAAGAATACAAAATAACAACAAAGTTTTCCAAGCTATTTCTGTAAATGTAGAATATTGAAAAAGGAGCAATTATTTAAAAGTAAATAGGAGAAGTAAGAAATATTACAACCCGAGAATCGAAAGATTTCTGCAAAGCACCAAACAGATGGTGGTCCGTGGGGGCTAAGTCAGGAGAATAATGGGATGGGTGGGGTCCAAAGTCCATCAGTTTTTCACAGATTGTGACAGCAGCATGTGCCCTGATATTATCATGGTGGATGATGACTCCTTCTTGATTGACGATGGTTGGGCGCTTCAATCGCAATGCTCTTCGCAGTCTGTCTACCTGTCAATAGTAGAAGGTAACATTTGGTTAGGTTTCAGGATTTCCTAGTGAATTGTGACTTTGACATCCCACCGAACACTTAATATCACCTTCTTGGGATGAAGTTCTAGTTTGGACGTCGATGGAGGCTGTCCAACAAAACCCGCTTCTCTTTACCTGTGACAATGCGTGTCAACAGCCGGTAATTTTTATACCGGGAAAGCATGGAAACACAGGTCGCGACGCCCAACTCCCGTTGAGTTTCTCTCAGTTGATGTTGAACCTAACGTTTGAACTTTGTGATGAAACACAGGGATTCTACACATCTTAACAGTTTTTCTGTGTTCCTGGAACGTTTGCGCTAATTTCTCGACCATTGGATTCGGGTTGTTTCGTATAGTTTGGTCGAGATCCTCTTCTGAAAACATTGATGGATGTACAAACTGTCGTTGAATTTCTGTCCCCGTTCCTGAATTTTCGAAACTACCGACGACATGTGATAAGGTCAACTGCATCTTAATCATGCACTTGGCGAATATTGTGGCAGGCTGTGGCTGCATTATTGCCTTTATCGAACTCAAAACGTAAACAATGTGTGATGTTCTCTTTGTCGGTCTTCATTTCACCAACAAGATACGCTGTCCCTGTCTGCTCGTCTACACTAGCTGCCTGTGCCTGTTTTGATGTTTCCCAGATTACGTGACTATCGATTCATGCACTGACAGCGCCATTTATGAGGTCAGTATTCCGCTAAACGGTGAGATGTCAACATGGGTAGACAGTTTGCACTCAACCAATATTTAATTTCTGCCTTTATCAAATCATTTTACTACTGGGAGAACAATATGGAGTACTTGATTGTAGATATAGGTTTTTAAAGTAAATGTGATCACATATTTCAATTTTATTATTTATGATGTCTGTTTATTAGCTTTGATAAATTCGTTATTTTTCAAAGATCAGGGATGACTATCTATTTCTATTTTACATTTAGGGGTAAAACAATTTATAAACCACGTGCTTATTGCAATATACTCAAATTTGAACTGAAAAAAGTCACAAATCATGTAGTTTATACATTGATTAAAAGATGGCAATAAAATAGATGCATTGGTAATGATGTTTGTATTAGCATGTAGTTTATTTATTTAGTACAAGACGTCACTAGTAATGTAGATCCTCTTTAAGTAATTGAATTAAATGTGTATAATTGACATTCATTTAAAACTGTATTGAATGCTTTTGAAGAAACACACTTGTCACATTTTGGCGATAGCACACAAATATAATTATAATTAGCCCAGTTCAGAGCTAAATAAATCTATCCACCTCTGTAATTTTTAATCTGACTTTTACTTTTTGAATTTGTTTATTTTCTTTCGGTATCCTTGGCTCAGGATGAGGTGGGGTAGGTAGAGGATGGTGAAGGTTCAGGGCATTATTTAAGGTTCCATCCCTGCATTCGCCAGGTGAAACTGAGGTAAACCCTGGACACCTCAGTAAGGATGGTCGGCTGTGGAAACCTCAGTAAGGATTGTGGATTTTAATCTGATAAATAAATACGAGATTAACAATTTTACAACCTTATAAATAAAATATGATCTGAATTTGCTGGATGTAAGCTTAAAATTGGGAAGGTTTTAGTAGAGTTTCAACGGCATCTATCAGCCTTTGACGGCAAAATTTTAAAGTTCGGGCTGATCTCGAGAATTTTGGGGGATTCCACCACGGGGGTTCTGGCAGAATCACTGGCCGTCAATGACGAGCAAACGAAGCCCTATTTTAAAAGTTATAATTAGATATTAATTTAAAGATATTAATTAAGTAATGCAGTAGGACCCCGAAAATAACCTGAAAATCCTGGCGTAATCCTTGGAAGGGATATGAAATTATTGCAATAGAGCATTACTTAAGAGGGCTCCTCGCTCCAACTCTCCCATTTTTAACAGTTTTCAAAATATTTCAAAAACTAAGAATACTATCAAAAATATAAATTCATAGCGCACTATGGAATGCAATGGACAGCGATCTCTAGAGAGTGTCCATTGACGAGTGATATGTTTTCAAAGATTATGACGTCATTATTAATTGAAGTCTGAGCACTCATCAATCGACAAGATTTCGAGATCGCTGCCCATTGCATTTCATAGTGATTTGTATGTTCTAGGGCGCTATGAACTTATATTTTTGATAATATTCTTAATTTTTGAAATATTTAAAAAAAAAATGGGGGACTGGAGCGAGGAGCCCTCTTAATTAATATCTTATTTTTATAACAGGGCTTCGTTCGGTCGTCATTGACGGCCAGTGATTCTGCCAGAACTCTCCGTGGGGGTGTCACTCCCCAAAATTCTCGAGTATTCTCCAACATTGAAATTGTTATAATCAAAAATCAGTAGAAACCGTGAAAAACTCCATTTACACCCTTCCAATTTTGACTTTATACCTCCCCAAACTGAAAATCCTGGTGGAATCCCTGATACAGCCCCAAGATAGAAAGCTCGAAGTCTACACTATTTCATTTGAAAAAGTTGGGGGGTTGACTTAAGTTATGACATTTGTATAAAGTAAAGAGTACTGCTAGAACTAGGGAGCTAAGGTAGAAACTGCGGTCTCAGCATCTTCCTTCCGTTTAGCGTTCTTCTTGCTTGCAAAATTCCAGTGAAAAGAAAAAAAAACAGTAGCGTAACGTTTAATTTCAAACACAATTTACTCTCAGGTATTATGGAAAACATTTTTCCTCACTTTTCAAATTCTGAAGTGTTAGAACAATGGATAATCTTTCCTTTCGCAATAAGGACACTCTGGTACTCAATTTGGGAGACTGCACCTCATAGCGCCAGACATGGGGAAAGTCTACAGCGTCCTGGCCGGGATTTGAACCCGGGTCACCCTATCTTCAGTCAAACGCTCTGATCTAGACCGGTAAAATAATTTCGGTGGGTGCTGGTTGAAAAGCTCCTGCTCTTAGATATTTTGAACTTTAATAAATGTAATTTGTCTTACGGCTCATTTAACATCATCTTACAACCGTTTCAGCTATCATATCAGTTTAACATTTTTCGGGAAGTTCTAGGAGATACTCCTAAAAAATTTCGTCCGAGCTTTCATATTCTGTCTAATTACGAGGATATAGAGCAGTGAAAGTTATTACAATATCAAGCCAAGATCGCTTCAACGATAAAGCAACCACATCTCTATACTTTGTGTTTTATATTATATATTTTTAAACACGGCTTGGCAATATACTGACAACGGGGTGTTTGGGGACAGGGAACACCAACAGTATTTTTCTATTATGTCGAATAATATTTATTCATGGCAAATTTGATGTTGCTATGTCTAACATAATAGAAGCAATTTGACAAATGAATTTTATATAAAATAGACTGATAACACTGATAACTTGAATGCTTCGGGACAGTGAAACCCTAAGAATTTTCATATTTTATCCAATGATATTTATGCCAAGTTTGGTGCAGAT
>JAGDQP010057098.1:0-12809 GCA_022664845.1 Lepisma saccharinum | reverse complement strand
ATTCCTCTTACTAGCTATTGAAGTGCTAATGTCGAGAGTCGTGATCGGCGTGGTGAGTTGCTTGTTCTCATTAACCTTATGTTGATCATTTGGTTGTAATTCAGGTGCGTTGATGTTAAGTCGATGAACTGGATGGTTTCTGGCACTGATGGTTTGCGTCGGTGTGAAAGTTTCCTGTAGATGTTCAGCAAATGCATTAGCTTTGTCTTGGTCAGTTTCCAGAGGTTGTTCATTCTGGAGCAGTGGATATGTGGTTGCAGTTCGTTTCCCAGTGAGTGCGTTAAAGCGTTTCCAGAATTTGGTTGGATGTGAAGTAGCGTTAAGCTGGTTACAAGTTTTTATCCACTGGCGAAGTTTGTAGGCCTTTAGGTAATTGTGTACTGTGCGCTGAAGCTGTCTATGTAGTTGAAGTGATGCAGGGTTGCGGGTGCGGATATATTCTCGGAAATGCTGTCGGGATCGGCGTATGAGGGTGAGGTATTGAGGTGGAAGTCTGGGTCGGTGGGGGGTTGAGGTAGTGGTGGGAATATGTAGTGCTGACGCTGATTGTAGAGTTGTGGTGATGGTATCCAGTGTCTGGTAGAGTTCATCTTCTGTATTCGGTTCAGGAACATCTTGTAGTTGGTCTGAGATGTAGTTTCGATAGCCATTCCAGTCAGCTAGGTCGTAGCGTTGATTCTGCCGTTTGGGGATGCTATAAGGTGGAGGTTGGAGGTAATTTTGGATGGTTATTTTGATAGGAACATGATCACTCCCTATAGTGTCCAGGACCTCTAGGTGTGCACGGTTTGTGAGGTTAGGGGAAAGGATTACTATGTCAGGTGTTGTTTGAGAAATTGGTCTGGTTGATTTCGGAATTGGTTGTAGAAGTCCATTTGTTGAGGTATTGATAAAGGTGATGAATTGCGTACGTTGACGGTCCGATCGACTATGGATGTTTATATCGGCCATTATTATGTATGTTTTGAAATTGTTAGAGATATACTGAAAGAATGTGTGAGGTATAGGATGATCGGGGCGTACGTATATAGTGACCAGAGTGATATATAAGCTTTTGAAGTATAGAGTAGATATGATATGCTCCGGTAGTTGTATATTAGGTACATGATGGAGGCGGTATGGTGTTTTAAGTTTGTATCCCAATGCAACCCCTCCATTGGCCCTTAAAGATGGAATGTTGTTATCATGACGTAGGAGCTGGTAACCAGATATTTTGCATGATGAACGTTTTGTTAGGCGAGTTTCGTTGAGGAGGAAGGCGTGAGCTTTTTCTTCAAGTAAGAGGGCTTCGAAAAGGGGTTTGTGGGCAGGTAGTGAGCAAATATTTACAAATAAGATTACAATATCCATGGATAGATTATGTGAAGTTAGACAGTAGGTTTTGGCGGGACGGTGACAAAATGTACATATGGGCCAGAGTAGGTTGCATGAAAGTTTACTTGAAAGACCTGTTTGGCAGCTGTTTGGACCTGTTGTAGAATATGAGGACGAAGTGATGGCTGAATATTTTGAAAGGTGAGTGTGACGAATGATAGTAGCTGCTCGACAGTTATAGGTTGTGTGAGGATTGGATGTTTCTCTGAGTTGAGTTCTTGTTGATCTTCTGGTTGTTCGTGGATACGAATAGGCACTACGAGTTCAGGTTTTTGCGGCTCGGGTTGTGGCCGTGCTTTGCACTGGTAGCTATACGTCGGATGGGTCTGATTGCATGTAGAACACTTCGGCGGTAGTTGCTGGTTGGAACACTGCTGAGTAGGATGAGGTCCTGTACAAAATCCGCATTTTGGTTGATCGGTGCATTGTGCGGTTTGGTGATCATTGTAGGTTTGACATTTCTCACAGCGGATGGGCATTGGGGGCGGTGTGCGTGACGGCTCAACTCGGTGTCTTTTCCGGTAGATGTATGCTCCCAAAGTCAGTAGATCATTGACGGTATCTTGTGATTGTGTCAGGACGCGCACGAGATATGTTGGTCCTGCTTGACATTTTATGCGTATGACTTTTGTGATTTCGTACTCTTCATAACGCATTTCTTCAGTTATTTCTTCCTCTGTCCATGTGGGGTCCACGCCGCGTATAACTACAGACAGCATCGGTGGCTTTCTCGGTGGGGGCGGTTGTTTAGGTCTTTTTGCGCTGAGGTTGACCATGGTAGCTGAAGGTCCGAAAATGTCGAGGCTGTGTTTGTTTCGGAGGTATGTGGCGAGGTTATGGTTTGAAGATTTAATGATCATTCCATTACGGGTCGGTATGATTTGTCCAATGGTTTCTCTTGATATGTATTTGCATAGATGTTGAAGTATTTGCTTTGAGTTTTGAAACTTAGGGTCATAACTGCTGAGTAGGAAGGAGTGTAGGGATTGTGTTGTTTGCTGATTTGCTTCTGTTGAGTCTCCGGTGAGCATGGTGTCTGATGAGTCGCTGTCGTCTGCGTCCTGTTGGAGATGTTGCTTTTTGTGGGGAGGTGATGCACGTTGTTGGTTAGATGAATAGTGTATCGGAGAGCGGGATCGCGATTTAGCACTTTCTGAATCAGAGTTTGTGTTCTTGCTTCTTGCTCCAGTTTTGCTTTGTACGCGTTGATATCCTGGTTTCGGTGCGGGAGGTGGTAGTCCGTGGTGTTTTCCGTCTAGCATCTTGCTGATCCGTCCCAGTAGGCACTTGGCCTTATGTTCCCGGAGCACCCAACTCTGATCTTCACAACACTTTGCACGTAATTCGATTGTGAGACACAAATACACATACGCACACACACACACACAAGAAGTAGAATAAAATATTGCTGCACTGTGCACATCACTACACGGCTGCTTCGTTCTTCTTCCACGCTCTCACCATCATCAGCACACTTTCGAATCTCCATTAAAGAAAACCTAGCTTGCTCTCTTATAGCTTGGCGATCAAACATTATATGCAGATGCTGAAATTAACAGAAAAGCAAATTTTACTCAACTGTAATCTTAATGATCATTTGAAAAGTACGCTAAATAAAAGTTAAGGCATAAACGGAAAAATACTCAAACTGTAAAGCAACCTTCTTCACTACTTTAGGTAGTGATAGTCACTTTGAAACTTCTTTGCGCCTGCCATCTACTGGCTCTCTATATATTTACAAATTCAGAATTATAATAAGGTGCCTGTTCGGAAATCCCGAACGGCTTTAAGTTGAAGCGTTTGGAAATCACATTCATGTAATTCGTTTATTTAGTTAGCCGTTCGTAAACTCACTGTCAATTAATTCAGTTCGCTCTGACTTCGTAAACTTCGTTAAAAATGACATGGCTATATTCGCCATGATAAAATGATTAATATACCGCGTTTCGCATCACGAATAAATCACAGACATATTCGATGTACTACTGGGTGAGAGCCCTTTTCCCGGAGACAGGAGACAACCCATCCAAACAAAACAGTCTGGGGAGAAACCTGAGTCAACCTGTTGCAGGATTGTCAGTTTTTCACATACTTGACAAAATTGCGAGAACACAATAATCACAATCGCAACAGTGGAAGCAATTTCTGCAATACATTCGAAACAGTGTCAGTCACACTGTCACACACAACTATTATTTTGATAACAATTGCATGGCATAAGAAACTTTATTATTACCATTAGTGTTATACAGGTCCGTAGCCAGGTCGGTTACTTAGGGGGGGGGGCAATGACGGGGAGAACGTCAAGGAGTAACACAAAATTATTTATTTATTTATATTATTCACGAAATTTATAACAAGGTTGTAGAATTTTTTACAAAGAATATACTGACAAATATTACAGTACAAAATCCAAGACTACCAAGTATCATCTTTAATGTATATTTTTGTTTAGAAGATAGTTTATATATATATATATAAAGGTGGAAACAAAAATTAACTTTTGTATTTGTAATGGTCTCAGGGTCAAATTTTTATTTCTCTTTATCTCAAATGTTTATTACAAAAGTTTTGAAACAATTACACAATATTTAGTGGTAGCTCAACGCATCCATAAATTCACTTACAACCACTAAAATGTGAAAATCACATATAAATACTATGAAATTAAAAAATATGTTTGGAAACATTCTTTAGTAATATTTATGTTTTACGAATGTATATTTTTTAAGTATTTAAGTTTACAAAATTATATTCAACACAACAAACAAAAATGCTTTGACTGAGAATGGATTTGCTTGGGGTCAGAAAATTTTTTCTGTGCTGCTCTACAGCTTGGAGAAGAAATTGGGACTGATCTTCCTGATTGGTCAGTTTTCCATTGAAATATTGAATCAATGCAATTCCTCGTTCTGCCAGATCATTTACAACATGCAGAGCTTTCACACGCTCTCGAGTCTGAAGGAAACTATCGTTCGTTTCCCATGTTTCAGGGTTTTCTAATGAACAATCCGTGGAGATCTCCAGTGCTTCAAACAGCTTTCTGGTGTTCGTGGAAACGAAGTCACTTAGGGCTTTATCCTTCGTGGTCTCCTCATATCTTAAGCGCACGAGTTCTTCTCCTTCACTTGCATTAATAAATAACGCTGTAACCATGTATTTCTTCACTGCAGCGGGGACTTCAGGATCAAAGAAACTGAAACCAAAAACTGGTTCGCTCAAATACCACAGATGCCATGAGAAACTGTGCATTGCTGCTTTTGCAAATTTTGCATTATTCTTCTTGTAGGAACGAATGCGTTTTGAGAGATTCTGGTCATTCCTTGAAGCTGAAAGCCATGCCTTCAAATACACTGCGACGACAAATATGTTGAAGTCACGAAGCCCGTTTAGCTCACGGCACGTAAGGTGAAATTCTGATGGGAAAAGATATATTTTCAGGCAATAAATCAATTTTGCCATCCATCGTGCACGATGGTAGGCTCCAGGAACGTAGAATATGATACTTCCTGGAAGAACTTCGCCAAGAAATATTAGAGCAAGTTGTAAAAGTTCTCTGTAATCATCTCTGGGTTGAGAGTGCGTCAGTTGCTGCTTGAAGAAAGATATCAGTTCATACTTTACTGGGGTCAAAACCTCTGCGACAACTTCGTCCTGGATTCCGGTGTCGAACTTCAACTTGTCAATCGAGTTCCATGCCTGAGAACCGTTGAAAGAGTTTTATGTGTGGACCCGTTGAAGCACCTAAAACCATGTCGAACACTCTCGCCACAGTTAGTTCCATTATGTGATGCCTACAAGGGACTCTGATCAGATCGTTCTGCATTGTCTGTTCCAGCAGGGTACAAGCTCCATTTTGTGACCCCGTGTTAAATGCTGTTGTGTCAAAGCACATGAAATGCACACGTGCTGTTAAGTTTCAATCCTCCAGCAATTTAAAAACAGCTCCCAACTGGGAGGCACCACTTCAATTTGGAATAGCAGCCACTCCTAATAGTTTCGTGTCACCATTCTTAGAAATGAGAACCGCTATGCGATTAACTGATTCCTTAGAATTGAGAGCGGGTTACAACTTCTCATCCCAATATACTGTAAGTGGACCACCAGATGAAAAAGACGAACAAATTTCACTAGTGATTTCTTTGCGGTTCCTTCTGCGTGCTCTTCTAATAGATTCCCTATTAAGACAGATTTCTCGTGAGCTGTGGCCCAAAGCTTCCGCTGTAGCAGTTAGAACATGAGTGTCATTTCTGTCGCTGATTTTTGCACGATCCAGTGTAATGACCCAATGAGCACGAATGGTTGGCCCAACCGCAAATAATGGTGGGAATCGTAGGCTAATGGTGGGTTGTGCCGCCAAAGTTCCACCAATGTTGGGCCAACTATGGATAATCGTTGGCAACCAAATTGTGATATACAACAAAATATTACTGATGGCCCAACTGCACATAATGGTTGGCCAGTTAGTTGTAATATAAAACAGGACGCCAACATTGGACCAACGATGGCTCAACGATGGCGGAACGATGGTGCAACGACGGCCCATTGATGGCCCAACGATCACTTTTAAAGATTTTGTGTTAAATGCTGAACACGTGGTGTAGACAAAAAAGCTCGTATTTATACGATATAAATACATATTAATGTACTTCTAAAACGAATCAAAATAAAATGCTAAGTTTTCACGTAATGATTACACTATGATATTGGAAGAGAGAATAAGTTATTAGTAGTGTTAATTTTCTTCAATGATTTCTTTCTTTAGATATTTTGCTGAGTCTGTTCTATTATTGTGTTGCCAACTCGTTCTCATATGGTGAGTGATTGTGCTACTACGTGAATTTTCGTAATGTGGGACGTTATAGGAATTTTGATAGCCATTATGTTAGTAACTACTAACTCCGGGTATCACCGTATAGCTATATAGCAGATTGTCACGGTACACGGAATGTTTGTGCTAAATTATTACATATTGGGCATTATTTAATACATTTAACATGTATGCTATACTAAAACACACCTTGGGCACCCAGAGAAACCCGTGATCCTCTCTATGCAACTTCTAATACGCGCCTGATTTAAATGGAGTTTCATGGAGGTTGAGTATGTTGAGGATTCTACAGGTTTTATCTTTTTTGAGACAGGTTAGTACAATTAAAATTTAATAGCTACTTCAAAATCAGAGTGTGCAGGGAATAAGGAAGTGTTGTAGTTGCATTAAAGGTTTTGTTTTATCGATGCGGAATGGAGAGGACTTCTTCTGACAGGCTGGCGAATAACTGCCATATACCATCGACCGTTATAGCATTTGAGTCTAAATCACTGCTATAAAATAGCTGTGATGTTATTTTTTACAAATGTTATGAAGCAGGCGGGAAGAATGTAGTGTTGACTGTTATAGATATAAATGAGTAAAATGTTAACAGATTTAGTAATTTGCTAACTCAAAGTTTTAGGCCGAAATCATATAGTCTTGAGCGCTTGACATCTTTTATTAAGCAGTTGTATGTGTTCTGTTTTAAAGAAACGTAGGATGGTTCCTAATCCAACATTCGCATGCAGATTATTGAATTGAACATGCATATCGGACAATTTCTGAATATAGAATTAACTACGGAGTTATTCTTTATTTCAGGTGAGAACTTATGAATGTGCAATTAACCTGGGCAAATAATTTTGGTATATTTGTGATAGTTTCGTATATGGATAATAATGTCAACAACAGATGTGTGCATTGTCGTAACTCTTGTACTATTCTATTGAAAAGTGTTTGAATAGCTACCTCGCATTACTATACAATGCAGTTCATTAAATGAACACTATACAATTAATTAGATATAATTTGCTTCATTTCAATGGATGGATTTAGACCTACCCTCGGTCAATATAAGTAACATTACTTTGCATTATTTTAGTTGACAATGATTTAAATAATAATTTTCAGGTAAGTTATTATTTACAAATTACATAAAACACGGGCGTTCAGAAGCGATATCACGTAAACATTATTGTAGAGGACATTTGCAGTTTCGCTTGTCGGTAACCGAAGCTGTTTTAAATGCAGCACACCAAGTCAATTGTAGTTCGAGTTGAACAGACCGACTAAATCTCTGGTCAATTACGTATATTTGTGTGGCCGCTTGAATGGGGAAAAACTGTGTAGAAGAGAATGTCTTGATAGGTGTAGTTGAAGGGATGTCACCATTGTTCACTATCCAACGCTCCGTAAGTTCATTGCCTAGTAGTTCAACACCAGTTAGTGAATAGACTGTTGATCCCGTCTCGATTTTATCCGTTTCTATTTCGTTACTGCAGATGTTCTACAGCTGAAAGAAGAGGAAAAAGAAACCCAGTGCCAGGCAATACACTTTTGAAACGACCCTCGTACATTCACTATCGTTGGGCCAACAGTTTGCCAACTGCGAGCCAACAGTAAACCAACGTTGGGCCAACACCATTCCAGGAATGTGATGGGTGGCCCAACGTTGGCTGATGTTCGTTGGCAAACGGTAGGCCAAGTGGCCAAACATTCAGCACGCCAACCAGGTTGCCAACATTGGCCCAACCGTTTGGTCAACAATTTTTTTTTGGTTGGCCGAACCGTTTGTGTTCATTGGGGATGTTGGCTGGTCGACACAACTTTGGCTTCTTTGTAACCGACAGCTTTCGGGAAGTGCCACCCCTGCCATCGTTCCACGTCTGCCTTTCTCCCTCTGCGCCCGTAAAAATTCGCGATCTTCTGGTATTTTAATAAGTTGAAGAGCTTCTGCATGAGTCACATCCAAAAGATCATCAAGAGCGTTCACAAACACGTCTTCCTTGGTTTTTTGCGTTTCAGTTCTTCGTGTACAATTTTTCTTCACTTTTTGCCACTCGTTATGTAAACCTTTCAGTTTTTCAATAACGTGATAATCCTGATTTGTGAGTATTCGAGTCTTTTCCCAAAACGGGAGAATTTCAGTGGTTGTTAAGCGTGCGCTTTCCTGAATTGTTCATTTTTCTTCGGGATGCAAGTGAAGAAATCTTGCAAGTACTTGCCGTTTGGAAGGAAGTTTACATCCTGTTATAGACGATACTGTACTTGCTTTTACATGTTGGACTCTTGATATTATTTGCTAGGATAACAGGTTTCGATCTGTTTCGTACGCATTTTCCGTCGATTCTCTGCAAAAATGTTTCGTAGAAAATAATCCCATCTAAGAGAGAGCGTCCCCCAGCGAGTTCTCCTTGGAAAGAACAGAAATATAGTAACCAGAGTCTTAATAGAATTACTTTCCCAGAGTGTATTCACGATTCCTAAAGTGTATTTCACATTGTATCTTGTTTCCAAATGTCAAATAATTGTAATAAATGCTAGGTTTGAGAAGAAAATCTCAGGTAAAATGAGAAAGTTAAATGACATCACAAGCGCCCAATGTAATATACTCATCACGCACCTTATATATGAGACCTCTAAACATATCATCACCAAGCTTTACAATACGTCGTGAATACATCCGGAGGTTATATACTGTAATTGTGAAAATTGTACCGCAAAGAGAAAAAGTTGGGCTGATCCAGGGACACGCTGAGTTTCGCATATAATGCTTAAGTAACGTAAACGTAGGCATAAGTTTGAGCGCATTGAGCGACCTTTAAATATTAAAATACTTTCATGAAATTTTGCACGTATGCTTAAGTAACCAAAAGGAATAAATTTAGGGGGTGAGAGTGTGTTAAAATGAATTTCGAAATTTTCCCATATAACTGGTTGCCATCCTAATATATATATATATATGTATATATATCCTGCGTAGCCTAGCGGACCTGGGTTCGATTCCCGGTGGGGGCTCAAAAGATTCGGTGTTGACCCAGCACGTGAAGACAATTGGGGAGCTGCTGTGGATAAAAGACAGTGCCGATCACAGTGAGAGCTTCGGCTCTCCTCCCAACCCATCTGGTCAGCGTGGGAGCAGTAGACCAACTCCTCCCTTCGGGGATAGGCCTCACCCACTAGTGGATTGAATATGGCTGTGATTTACTTATTATATATATATTACGTGTTAAGTAGTACAGATAAATACAAACTATTAATGTATTTGAGGAAAATTCATTAACACTGTATATTAAATTATTTGAGAATTACAGAACGCTTGTCACAAGCAAGTTATGAGATACTTTTATCTGTAAAAATTGAAGAAAATAAAACAATCCTGACATAAATGAAATAAGTAGACATTATTTTAAACATTCTTTATCCAACAATATTACAATAAAAGAAGTTTACGTGATCACTTTGCAAACTCAGTGACCAGCTGGTCTAGATCTAATGCTCGCCGAATATATTTATTATAAGCCAAGGAACGAGGTCCGCTTTTCTTTCCTGTTGAAAAGGAATTTTCCACCGTGGCCGTGGAAGACGGAATAATTAGAGCAGCTTCTGTAAGCATCTTTAGGCCCGGAAAAGCCTCACCATACTTCCCAATTTGTTCTGCGAGCTGCTCCAGAGATGTGGTCATGCTCATCAGTAGATTTGCCAGATCTAATCCCTGCTTCAAATTCTGAAGAATTTTGCAATGGTCGTCTTTGTATTTAACAACATCGCACAGAGGTTTCAAATTTTCTTCACTTCTGTTACCACTTAGCAAGTGTTGAATGGCTCCGATCACAGCCGTCCCTGTCTCACTAAATCTGCTGCGATTTTTTTCAATGGAGAGATCGAGAACTTCGTAGCCCATTCTTGTCTTCCTTTCTCTTTTCCAAATTTATGCCTTCCAAATCAACAACCAAATCAGCGAACGTACTGGGGATCGTGCATTTGCATTTTAATGATGGCTGAGTCGAAGTGTTCAATGCATATGCCTTCATTGCATCATCGAGGAGATTTCCAAATACTTCTACGTCTTGCCGACAAGATCGGAGTTGTTCCGTTGCAGATTCTATTAAATTCACAGCAGCATCAATGTCCATAGCTCTTCTTTGCAGCAGCGCATTTGCCGGTTTTAGATATCCAAACACCTTGAACATGAGTTCCGCAAGGAAGCTGAAAGTCTTAGTAGAGATTTGATGCAGTAATCTGGTAGATTCAACTTTCAATGAGGCAAGTTCTTCGTGGGAAGTTTGGATTGCTATCAGCGCACTTAATATGTGAATCCTGTCGTCATGAATCACTGTGACTGTGTCTAGATGTCCAGTTCAACGTTGTTGCAACAACCGTTTTAAACTCCTTCCTGCTTATTCTGCTGCAACGTATCCTTTTCTGAAAAAACAATATAGTTGTTGACTAATATCGAAGAACTCTTTCAGTTCAGGAACTGATTCATATGATCTGGTAACAACCAAATGCAACTGGTGATTGAAGCAGTAAACAAACAAAATATTCCTCTTCAAATCCTCATACAACAATGCTTGTACTCCCATTTTATGTCCGCTCATGACTGGTGCTCCATCCTAGCACTGCGCTATTATGTTTTCGGTTTTGAATTCTACTTTTCTCAAACAGTCTAAGATGGCATTCTTAATGCTGACAGCATCTTGCTTGTCCAACTTCAGTATAGCTACGCATCTTTCTTGTACTTTAAAGTTCACAAGATACCTAACTGCGACAGATAAATCTTCGATTCCTTGCTTGTCTCTGGTTTCATCTGCAAGTAATGAACAAAATGTGCTTTATTTCGCTACATTCACTATTTTTCTCACAACAGATTCTGCCATGAAATGAATTGTTTCATTCTGAATATCCCGGCTAGTGTACTTTGCATTGGCAGGGATGGTTTTGACAATTTCTGCTAATTTCGGATCTTTACGAATACTAAATTCAAACAGATTTAAGAACAACCCACTTCAAGGTTATCCGGGTCGCTCACACCAAGGATCTCCCCTAAACGACAACAGATTTAAAGCCAAGAATTGAATAACTCCCATCACACTTTTCACATAGTAATTATTCTTCACAATTACATCACTACACACTTGTTTCCTGACCGTTTCGCTCGAGTCCTCACGTTTCAGTTGCTCCAAGTAGCAAGCCATGGCGTAGTTATGAGTATCAGATTCGGCATGACGAGAGAATCCCTTATTTTTCTCAATCGCATGTTTCCAGTCTCTAAAACCATAATGTACAAATGAGGGATCACTGTTTCTTGATGGATATTTCCGGCATGGGAAGCAAAAGGCAGCATCTAACATTACAGAATACTCGAGCCAGTCCCACGTTCTGTACCATATTGGACGAAATCGTCGAATTGCACCAGACATTTTGGAACCTGGAAAATTTGCAAGGTGCGGCTGAGCGGCCTTTGTATCGCCAAGGTCTTCTACGGCTGCAACACGGCGGAAATCAGATGTTTCACATTTAGTTTCTACTCCAGCTTCTTCAGATGTTGATTTCGATGGCACAGCTTCCGAATTAGTTCTACTTCTGACACTTATTGCACTAAAAAATGACTTGATGGATGCTTGCGTCATTTTATGGTGTTACGTTTATAATGGAGTCAGTGCAGTCATTAGAAATATCTGTCGAAGCAGCTTTGCTTATAGCTGGTGTTAATAAGCATTTTCCCTATCAGCAAAATTCGTCGGGCGAAAGTTGGGCCAACCGCGAAATGGTTGGGATACGGTTGGCCCTACCCCGGGACGATGAAGCTTGCTGATAGGGTTGTTTCCTTATGAAAATTTACTTCACTCTACCGCTATAGCTACCGAGCACAATATAATAGTGTGTTGTAAAATCTTTCTTAGTATAGGCCTTCTGTTCTGCTGCCATCTGGGTTGGTTTGTTTGTGGGCAGAACTATTGTTTTGTTCGTTCTCCCCGCAAAGACCCAAACAATTAGCTTCATAGATTGTTTATAAACATATGACAGCAGGGGAGAAAATGCGTTTATACAGTGAATCTTCTATATAGTGGACAGTAACGGGGAACGTAAAACTGTCCGTTTTTCGGAAGTGTTCGCTATTCGGAAAAAGCTTAGGATGCAACACAAGAAAAATTGGATCACTTGTAGCCAGACGAAGATAAAATGCACGACACGTCATTCCATTATTCAACCAATGCTCAAATGGCTATGCACTTTAAAAAAAAAACTAAACAAAATACAAAAGAAATACAATACCTTACTCAACAATCCGTGATAATGTTAGAAATCCTGCCTGTTATTGTTTGAAATTCCAGAAATAAGAGAGTTTTATTATTGGCTGTTCGTTATTTGGAAGTTCTCCATAGGCGCTGTGGAATAGTTTTCAGTGTCCGCGTCCGTTATAGAGAATGTTTGCTATTTAGAAGTAACTTTTCCATTGTACCGAATGATGTTCTGCTGGGGAATTGAAAAGTGTCCGCTATTTAGAGGTGTCCGTTAGGAGAAGTTTCACTGTACTAAACAAGAACTTCGTGATTTTTCTTTCAGATCGCTTTTTGTTTCTCACTTTTATTTTTGGACGTTAATGAAATTAAACCTT
>JAGDQP010057097.1:0-12809 GCA_022664845.1 Lepisma saccharinum | reverse complement strand
GGACTTATACAACGCGAGATACAGATCACTGAAGCCATCTATCGGCAAAATAATGGATTACTTTTTACTACACCAGATATATGACACAGGAATACAATATTATTACATTTTTTAGCGTTTCTGATTAGGCCCAAATAATATACCAAAACTCATAAAAATCTGAGATAGTGAGGTAAATGACTATGTTGATCTGACGTGGAATGACTCTATAACATATATTAAATGAAAGAAGGGACAACAGGCATGATGAAGACGTAGCAGGCATTTCATCTCAATGCTTGATATGTTTCCAAAGATAAGCAAAACGCTTCTCAGGATCTCAGGAATCTCAGTCAGAATGTTCGGCGTAAAGAGGACTCGAACCTACATCACCTCTCTCCTTTTCCCTGCAGTACTAATTCGAATATTGTTCTACTGCTGGTTAACGTGAGTCATCCTTACTATTTTGGACGGGCATTGTTAATGTGAGTACAAATCACCTAAAACGTCTAAGTGACATATATATATACAAGTTAAGAGGTTTGTTAATAAGTAAACATGGTAAAACAGAAGAAGATGAAGGGTTATGGGAAACAGCATTTCAGTAGCGTAGAAAGAAATGTGTTTCTGTGCAATTCAAAGAGAAATGTAATTAGCATGATGCCATTTTTTCCTCTTCTTCATGTGATTGTAACATCAATGACAATAGATAATGGAAAGGACAAATGTAATAAATTCCTTCACATTACTTAAGTTATGTAATTATAGGGGTCAGAGTCAGTTCAACACACTGACTTAATAAAATGAGAGGGAGCCACTTGACTAATCCATTGACACAGCACCGACACACACGCACAAGACATAAGAGACACAGTTAGGAGTCCTGCTAACGGACATTCATATCAATGCTACTTGCAAACGCTGTGCACGTCCCGAACAATGAAAAATCCCACCAACCCAGACAGACTGCTTTTGAATGAGAAATTTCCGGGAATTATATGGCTCAGTTAACGTTGTTTCTTTCTCGAAAGAGACAAAGAAAGCCACTTATTCGATGTTATTTCTGTGTCGTTCAGACACAGAGCACAGTTGGAGAACAACTGAAACGCCGTTAGCAATTCACTTGTCATCAATTGGAATCCAATTCGAAAAAGAAGTAAAGGAAAGGAAAAGAAGAAAAATCCATGAGAAAGTGCAAACGACATTATGTGTGAAGGTTAAAAGGAAGGATGCATGTGAATGAAGGTGTGCTGCACTGGCTTGGAATCTTGTCTCACTCACATTTCACATAAGAAAAAGAGATGATGAAGAAGAAGGATTGATGAATTACCACATTAGGGAAGCGGTGCCCTTTTCTGTTCATAGCAAACCAATAACAATTATTTTTACTTCAGTCTCGTAAAATAACCGTTGTGAATTAACAACGACAAATGTAATTTGTTTAACTAATGACTGAAGCAAAATAAGGAATAAATACTACACTTTTCTATTCCCCCTTTGATTTGTTAAATGTTAGTATAGCTATACGTATGACTTCACTGTTTCACCATATCCGAAATCTGTATAATTTACATTTACTTGTAGATATTTTGGCCAACTTTCTTTACAGGCCAACTTTCATTACTGGCCAACTTTCTTTACTGGGAAACTACAGGGTGATTCATATAAAGTCAACACATTTCTTTGTATTTTTATTTCGAAGACTTCGTAATGCTCCGTGTGAGGTTTACATGACGTCGAACATATAGAACATTAATATCTTCTCAAGAGAGCTTTGCAGCATTTGGTAGTTGTCATCGCCATATTGCAGAGAAGCTGCAGTACACCCTACAGCAACGGGAAGCTTACTGGATTACAAACTAGATAACAGCTACGCAATGGTAGACCAGGTTTAGTTCCATGTTTTTAAACCCTTCACAAGGAGCTCTATATTACGCTGTACGCAATTAGAAAGAATTAGATCTCTTGTGAGTGAAATCAGCAAGCATCGATCATCTGCACTGCCGACGGTTGGGGGCCGTCGAAGCACGACTGCAGCGATCACCCCGTAAGTCATTTTGGAATCTGTCGCAGGTAGGGGACTCTGTACACTTATTCCAGAAACAGACAGAGAACTGCAAAGAAAGATCAGGTAAAGCCATATGGGTCACAGCTGTTCAGCAGTTGCTGAAACCGGGTAAGGCAAAACATATGTAATATTGTCGTTGGTTTGAGCCATTCATTCCTAAAAAATATACCGGCATACTGTCAATCCCATGGTACATAGATGAAGCATGGATCCACTTGTGTGGCTGTAAACTTACACCACACAGGAGCTTTGAACGCACAAGGTCCACATGGCTTTCATGAAACACCTATTCACCCTCAAAATGTGAATTTGGGGCGCAATATCCGCTAAAATAAATATGGGTTCCCCTCTTTTTAAGGACTGTGGACAACGCAAAGTACAAACGAATTTTTATGGAGTTTGTTGAGCAACTGGATGTCATAGAGGGTATTTCCGACAGGATGTTGCCATGTGGCATACACGAGATGAGACATTGGCGCTGATCTAAAGTTTACTTGAAGGTTGGATAACTTCCCGAAACTTGTGGCCACCAAGATGGCCTGATTAATCACCTCCTGTGGTGGTATCTTAAGGAAACATACCGCATCCCCTCAAGCATGACATATAAGCCAAAATTTTAGAAAATAAACTTGAAGAAGGTTCGAATTATTACCTATCTAAAACATTTAAGTCAAATAGTACTATTTTCTTTTACATTTGACTGATATTTTAAAGGTGACTTTCTTCTTTGACCAATTCATTTGATGTGTATGTTTATAGGAAAAAGATAAGATCGCGATAAATTCTACAAAAGTAGAAAACTAAACCTACGGAGAAATTTTCTTTAAAACTTCTGTTGCTTTTCACTTTACAAACATAAAAATAAAAATATCAATCATGTTCAAGCAACCGAAATAAACAGAGCCACTACAAAATGTCAACACGAGTATAAACGTTAAAGAAACATCGGACGGAACATGGCGTACAGAAAGACAACAAGTCATTTGGCTTTTGCATCCCGTTTCGGACCAAAGTGGTGTTGAAAGCAAGCATCATGTTGCCTGTCAACGAGCAGACGTCACGCAATTCCGTTCCACCATCTTCAGTGGATGATGATCAAGAAAAGAATAATTCTTCCCTCTCTCCGCTCTCCTGGGTTCGCTCCATCTATTTCCTTGTGTTTCCGCAATGGATTTCTACCAAAAATTAATTCTTTTTTGTTTATTTCTATTTTCTTTTTTAACCAAGTCCTCCTCCTTGCTTGTCCTCATCGTAAATTTGCCAAGATTTCAGTTACCTAGATGTGGTTATCATGCAAAACAAAAGCAAAGTAGCAACAACCTTCTGTACTAGTGGTAATTCTGAAAAGGAGTGTGAGCTGCATGTCCGCCCGCCCTATTGCGAAATGATAACGGTGTTTTCCCAGGATTGCGTACGGGTCTCTGACTTTTTTGCTTACTTCTTCTTCTATAATGTGACACCCTGCCGTGACAAATTGTGTCTCTGGTGTCTAGTCAGCGTGGATTCTAGAAAGAGAATTGTTTTTATTCCGCCAAACAGATTATCTAGTCAATGCCTACTGGTCGCATGTTGGATGGATACATCACAAAATCCTAACGGTGAACGAAAGATCATGTTGCCGTTGTTTTTAATTTTCTTTCTTGATTAAAATGTTTTTATTTTGTTTTGTTGTTATTTGCTTTGGTGAATTCTACTAGTCTTCATCTCTTCACTGAGGGTATCTTATCAGTTAGTTTCCAACTCCTTTCGTCTCTTGTCAATTACTCAAATAAACCAAGCTGCCGTAGCTCAGTGGAAGTCGATCCAAGCGGTCGAGTGGTCTAGCGCGGTAGCCTGTCGACTCAAGGATCGTGAGTTTGAATTCCACGTTGGGCATGGAATGTTTGTGTTTTTTAACTCAACAAAATACAAATATAATACAATCAAACAAGTTCTGCAAATTAAGCAGCCCATGTAGGGAGAAACACATTTTAAAAAAGTGGTAGAGCGTTGGCGTAGCATTCGGAAAGTCGTGGGTGACCGACCATCCTGATAGAGGTTTTTTCCAGGGTTACAGTCTTGAGACTAATACGTATTGCCTAAATAACATGGGTAATTGGATATTTATCTTTGACACGAAAGTGCTTAAAGACTTTCAAACAACTACTCCGGCATATCATTTAATGTTACAGCATACTTGAATGAAGCTTGATCGAGTCCTGCTACTGGGCATTTCGATTCGGGTTTCCCAGAAATTGCCTCTTTCAACAGCTAAAAGCCTATAGGCATCTACATTAAGACAAAAACTTCCTATTTTCGCCATCCCTGCCTCTGGGAAAATGCTCATCGAGTACCATATCTCTCAACAGTATTATAAGACTTTAAGGTCATAATCACTTGTCAAGTTAAAGTTTTCCTTGACGATTCTAGAAACTTTCCACAAGCTTGTCCCTTGCTACAGTTCGGCAAGTTTACTACGATAGTTGTATAGGGACAAGTGATATTATGATATGTGTATAGGGACCAAAGTAAACTATTAAATGTTGTTCACGTGAGAACGTTTGGACCAATTTTGATTTTAGTGCTACTGCGCTGCACTTCGCTCCAATTTTGGCATAGATTTATTAAGAATGCCTATGGTATCTAGTATTTACACACATTGGGTCTACTTATCAAAGTTTTGAACAAGCAATCTGCATTTTAATATGTTAATCGATCGATCTTTCCTGGTCAAGTAAGAAATCGTTTACAGTTAGATGCGAGTTGGTTCAGCGGAGTTGAAATGTGTACGGATTTCGAGCTTTGCATAAAACTTTCTAATAGTAGCTGACATGTAAGTACGGTAAATTGGGGAACTACTTGAATTTAAAAAAATGGTGGACTCCGGTCTCGGAAAACCATATAAAGCGGAACTGATTTAGGAGAGATGTTACGCTGGGCAGTCCCCATGACAGGGCAAGGTGCATACAGGGTGTCCCCGAAATAATGGCGCTAACGTCGGGAGGTGATTATTTATATCAAAACAAGAAAAAGGTTCCTTTGAAGAAATTGAAAATTATGCATAGTTTCGTAGATACAGGCGCTCAAAATCACGAAAGCATCGTCACAAATGACGTCATATCTCGACCAGTAATGATGTAAGCGCTGTCGCATTAGCAAATTAAACCCAAAGTAGTAGCTGATGCATCTATTTAAGTAATGCTTCTGATGGAAGAAGTGCCGCCAAGATAGGTTTCGCAACCCAAGAATTTAATTGTCAAGGAATTAAGTGGTTTAATAGGGCAGGCATAGAAATCCCCTCTAAGTTGTATTTACTAATCATAAACATAATTTAAAAAGGTGTATTGGGTATTACTTCGATTGTAATTTACCAACCCGACACAGCTTATGTTATTACTTGTCGAAATATGATGTCATTTGTGACGATGCCGCCATTTGTAGCTCCGAAACTAAGCAATTTTTGGAATTTCTTTGAAGGAGCTTTTCTCTTGGTTTCATGTAAATAATCACCTCTGGAATTTTGGACTATTATTTTAGGGCACCGGTATGATCTTGCTGATAGATATTGTAGCTCTCAGGCAACACTGTTGATGGAGGACTTTCCAGGGGCCCCACGGTTTATTCAGATGGCTAGTTCATCGAGATTAGCGCGTCGATCAGTGCTGAGCTAGTGTCACAGTCTACATTTATCTCCGATACCAACGACGAGTGAAGTTTCAAAACTGTCACGTGGGGAAGTTACACGTATTCCGTTTGTCTATTTTGGATATACTTTAGACACTGAAATAGCACATTATTCATGAAGTTCACTGTTTCAGATAGGATCACAGCTTTGGCCTACTATCCGATAATCATGCTTTTTCTGAGTCTGATACACCGAGTGCTTTGCGATACAGAGGGTTTTCTACTGTGTTCATAGATGCAGAACATGAAGCCTTAAATACTTCGGTTTGGGGCAAAACCTAAAACAATTTCAAAGAAGATGTGTACAAAAGTGTACAAGAGTTGTAATTTTTACGGTGTATTGAATAGACTTTAGGAAAGATTCCTTACGAGAAACAGTATTTAGGAATCACATCACAAAATATGTAATTATTTGTAGTGGCGAGGTTAGAAGAAACAACGTTATTAAACTATTACAGCAGTCGTTTTTTTTTCTTCAATTTTTAGTTTAAAAGAAAACAGAATCCTACTATTCACATAGCGACGAATATATCTACTCCAGCATGGCTTAATTCAATCAGTCAATCAGAAAGCTCTTTTCAGTCCGCTTGTAAATTTTACGATCGACAGATGGAATAGCTCATGTTGAATTGCTGGCTCTAGTGCACTCCCGTTGATATGTGAATTTAGCTTCTTATGCCTTTTCAAATCTGTAATCCTGTGAAATAAGGTCACAAGGCTGTTGGAAATATGTGAATATTATTCAATTTCTCACGTAAATGAGTTTCTGTAATAGACTTATAGTTATTTTATTCCATTGAATTCTATAGAAAAATAGGAGAACTACGAGTTTAACAATTAAACGGATGAACGAGAAAAGGAATAATATTCCAAAATTGAAAAAAAAAAAATCAAACCGTGATATTTAATCTATAAAAATGTTCTAACTAATTTCCATTTCTCTTAGAGATGCTGGAACCTAACTCGCAGCTAATAGTGTTTTAGTTACTACATAGTTGTTTTTCAATTTTACCTATATTTTGTAACATGAATATTTTCTTTTTCGGTTTCGTTACAATTATTTAAATGGAAATGTTTAAGTTTTGCGCTCACCTGTTCAATCATAGTGTTTTGTTTATTCGTTATCTTGAAAAAAATGAAATGATCAATT
The DNA here is from genome assembly GCA_022664845.1 of Lepisma saccharinum. Lineage (NCBI taxonomy): Eukaryota > Metazoa > Arthropoda > Insecta > Zygentoma > Lepismatidae > Lepisma > Lepisma saccharinum. The sequence goes on along the minus strand of JAGDQP010057097.1, from coordinate 5,949 downwards.
GCAATTTCTTCTAATATGAAGAAATGAAAAAGAAGTTTCATAAAATTGAAAATCTAACTTCTAGATCAAAAAAAGAATAAATAAATTTATTCAAGGTGCTTTCCAGAAATATCTTCATTCATATGTTTAGGGTAACCATCTATAATCTTATGTTTAAATTTTATCTTTCGTTATCTGATACACGAATTACTAATATCACATGTTTTGCGAAAATTCATTCTTACCTTATAAAAATGAAGATGGCTGTAACGGGATAAACTTATTGATATGTGTTTTATAGAACCATTCCATTGGTCGTATGTTCTCTTTATAATCTTGAATGAATTATACCAAATTAAGGAAGTTAAAAGAATGGTTCCATTAACAACAAAGTATTCCTCTGGACCAGCTTCACATTAATCACTTTTTAAATCTGAAATGATAAAGAAGGAAAAACGCAGCAAAATATGCTACGAATATTTTGCTGTTTTGTGGATTAGTGAGTCTTACAATCTTACAATCTACGTGTGGTTCGAATCCATACATGTAGGTGTCTAACCCTAAAATCCAATAAGGGTTATATCCTTGTCTTCAAAAAGGATAATAAAACCCTTACATCCAACAAGGATTGTACCCTTACCTTCAGAAAGGATACCACACCTAAAAATAGACTTAAAACTAGTTTAAATAACCAAATCACAAACGGGTTCGACCCAAAAAGAATCTCTGTCCTCGTCTGGAACAAGAACAGCGACTCTTATGCGGTACCCTAAACCATACATCTAACCTTAACAAAACTTATATATAGAGCAGGCTGCCTGCTCTTACACTCTAAAACACTCACTGTGAATGGCCTCTTCTTTCTTCTCCTGAAAAGAAGAAAAAACAATAAGAAAACACACATTATACATGTACTTAAGAATTATATCCCTCATTGTTCACGATGGCTCCTGGACTCTGGAGCGGAATACTGCGCTGCTCCTCTGAAAATAAGAAAGAGAAATAAACATTCTGAGTTCTCTCTGCTCGAATTGTAGATGATGCTGTTAATGCATGTGATGAATACAAGTTTTCTTACGTTAATAATAACACAGAAGAAAGTAAGGAATTGAAAATGAGGATTCCATAGATTGCGTAAAAGATTGTTGAAGGAGTAAGCGAGAAAAAGAAATATTAATTGGGAAATGTATAAAAAAATAGGAAGAAAATAAAATAACTCGCTTGGAAAAGAGAAAAGGGAAAGAATAAAAGCAACCAAATAGAGATATTTAAAGGACATAGACAGAGGGGAAGATACCTTAGAACAAATTGCAAAGACAAAAATAAGGGACGTTGAAGTTATTGCAGCATTGCAGCAAGGAAAAAAAGGAGGTGAGATATGATGTAATCTGAAATGATATATTGTGTTTTGAATACCATGTATATAAGTTTTTATAATAATAAAGATGATAATTTACATTGCAATATTATTGAATTACTTTCAATATCTAATTTTAGTACATATTTTACGAAACTACTAATTAACCAGTGCAAGTGCATGATTATAAAAGCTGAAAAACTAACATAAAATTTTATATAATAACTAAAAAAAATGAGAATATAAAAATTACTGCTTTCATGCCCAGAAGGACTTCATGCCCAAGGAACAAGAAGGGCTCAAAACAAAATTTTATACCAGATTAGCTACATAATCATTATATCTATATATAGCTCTATGTAATCAGGAAGTCTTCCTTAAATTTAGATGAAGAGTAACCTATTCAAAGCCATTAATGTTGCCTACACTCAACCATATTTCAATAGTTTAGATTATTTTAGATAAAGATCTAATTAATTATTGTAATAGGACTAAATTTCTTTGAATAAATTGGAACATGACTACAATCTGATTGGCCATTTTCGCTAATAACACTAACGAATTCGGTTGCGTCATGAAATCGATTACCTAGGATGTACAAGATTAATTCCTTGTCAAACTGATCGTTTATTTTCTAGCTTCAAATCGGGCGAAATCACTGACTAATACTGGGAAGCCTTATTTTCAATAGTTTGAAATTATGACTAGGTGAGTTCAACAGTCTTGAACAGAACAACTCGTGTAATGATTTGTACGTTAAGATGCTGTGTCTGCGTGAGGTATTATATTGTGAAAAAGATGCATACCATGAACAAGTTCCTCTGAAGGTAATATCTAATATTCAGGGAGAAATTGACTGATCTTTGAAGAAAAAGAAATGTGTATTGAATCTCGTACTGCAAAATAACAGGGAAACTTTTCTGAGTCTACTGCAAATCCATCCGGACACTTCATGCCGATCCTCTTCTGGTACTCTACTTGCATAAATCTCTGTCAGAATAGCTGGAACGCGTGTTCCTTCCCACAATCACCTATCCTATATCTACTGGAGTAACTAGTAGATATAGGATAATCTTGACCATAACTACTAGAATAACTAGACAATTGAGGCTGGGAAAAATATTTGTTTGTTGTCACCTGTTCTTGAAACTTTAAGCCCAATTATTAGCTATGATATCAGAAAATACCTACTAATCATAAATAAATAGTGTTGAATCACAACTATTATACAGTTTCTAATTTACTTGCAAAAGCAATTTGTTAAAACGTATTTCTCTTACCTTCTGTCTTGCACCATCACATGAAGTGGCTTAATCTAAAGTAACTGCACAGGAAGGGTCAGAAATTCTTTATTTAAATAATCCGATACTACCACTTCCCAAATTTTTTATTGTTCCAATATACCAGCATTAAATTTTACATAACTCCATATTTCATTTATCTGCAATAGAAAGAACATTTGTAATAATTAACATAGCTAATTTGAGAAAGGCAACCTACATTGGAAATATCAGACTAATATTGATATGGAACTTTCCCTAGCAACACAGCATATCGGGCCAATATCGGCTCTATACTGGGTTAACCTTGATGGATATTGGCCGTTATTAGGTCCAGTATTAGGCCGATATTGGTTTAATATTTTGTGCTGCTACAGTTGGATTACCATCAGTTCCTCTCCCACCTCTCTTTGCTCTTTGACGCACAGTCACAGGAGAAGAATATCACAAACGAGAAGTGTGTAATATCTAGTAATTTAAATTAATCAGTTTTTATTAATACGTTTTCAGCATTAGCGTTCAACATGTTAAGTAGTAATGTAGCTCATTTTAATTTGAGTTCGAGAAAAGTTTTATTCATATTACACACGCTCAATGAGGAAGAGCGAAATATTTCATCTTATTGGAGAGGAAAGAAGGACCACTCTTTCAGAGCAGATTTCTCAATCTTCTAATTTTCAACGAAACGCTCGGACTTTGGACAGAAATTGTGATCTTTCTAGATGGAATTCAGGTACTTCATGGGTGTCATTTATTCTTCCAACTTGAGAGACCGATTTCTCATCTTTTTACAGTGGTTCACAATGCATCATGCGTCCTAGTCAAGTTTGTCCTCCGCTATTTGTTACCGCGAAGGTTATCGGAAAACAAAGTCCTTTTGTGAAGTTAAACATATTTAGTTAAAAATGAAGAGAGAAGACCTGATAAAGCCCAGACTTTAGCCTCTTAACCCTCACTGAGTACCATCTATTTGCAAGGCGGCTGAAACATGAACTAGCGGGACGCAATTTTCAGGCCAACAAATCCTCCTCACAGCTGTCTGAGAATGGATACGCATCCAACCTAACACCTTTTATAATAAGGGGGATAAAATAACTTCCAGAATGCTGGCAAAGGCGGATTGCAGAGCAAGTGTATTACTTGGAGTAACGACATGCTTTTTATGTACGGTATGTAACCTTTCCACTTTTTCAATCATTCCGTTACAACAGGAAATATTAATTGGGTGCCTTTGTAGATGAAGTGCTGCTAGATGAAGCTCAAACAATGGACATTTCCGTCTTTAACTAACTCTATGGCTTAAGGAACTCGCAAGTTCATCGCGCAGTAGCAAACGTTCACCATTGGATTCTATCCTGGGCAACATGAAGCCAGTTTTCATTAAAACCTACTTCTCGAAGATCTCCTCTAATATTGTCCTCCCAACGACGTCTCGGTTTTCCTAATGGTATCTTTCCATCCACCCTTCCAACCAGGATAGAATATAGTCTTCCTTTCCCCCCATTCGAGCTACATGACCTGCCCCCGCGACTTCATCATTTTTACAACATCTGGTGAATCGTACAGTCCGTGGAATTCTTCATTACGCATTCTCCTCCATTCTCCAGTCATCTCGTCCCGCCTCGGCCCGTATATCTTTCTCAAAACCTTGTTTTCAAACACATGTAATTTATGTTCATCTGCTAGGGTCGTACTCCAACTTTCGCATCCGTAAAGTATTACCGGCAGAATAACCGTTCTGTATATTTTCAATTTCGATTTCCTTGATATTAATCGCGATGTTAGAAGTTTTTGGACTGAATAGGAACACGCGTTGCTCGATACTAAGCGACTTTTTATTTCTTCTTCACCGTCCTTATATATTTAACAATTTGATAGTGCACATCAGATATAAATATATCGTTTTTGGAATTTCATCGCTACTGTTTCCGGTTACTTAGAAATGTAGCATGAAATTGTGGAGTTCCATCTCCTACGTCATTCAACGAAACTCATTTTCTAATTGGTTTTACGTACTCAATTTGTAGTTACCGGTAGTTTAATACATATATGTTTGTCACTGCATACCTTTCTTTTGAAGAGAAGAAACATGAAAAGAAAGAATATTCACATCATCACTTAACAAAATAATTAATATATAGCACAACACACTTGAACCAGTAAAAAACAGCAAATAGCTATTTTTAATAACAAAAATGACTGAAATGAATGGCATGGTATTGTCTCAATTTGCAATGATCTTCTTATCACTATTTTATGTCGAGTTTGTCGTGTTGTCATTTTGGCGTAAGTCGTTAACGCGTAGATTTTTTCATCTTTTTTCGTTCACCGAAGAATGATGGAATCCCTATCGAGAAACGCGTTTGCTTTTACTTCTACGAAAGGGAACAGTAACTTCAATGCAATAGTTTCAACTTACATCTTTGTTTCTTACATTTGTTTTGTATGTAAAAAGCATCGAGCTCTACGTAATGATACTTAGTGTCGAAAGATAGACTCCAGAGAAAATATTTAAACTCTTTTGTCCACCTAGAGTCTATTCCAATGTCCACCATATTTTCAGTTTGAACTCAGTGTTATACGCTTCTTATCGCTGTACGGCCGTGTTTTCATTTCAGTCTTAATTACTGATTTATTCATATAATAGTATACTGTACTCTGCGTATAATAGAAAATACTGCAAATAGTATTTACATTATTTTAAAGAATTAAGGTATAAATAAAAATCGAGCAGCACAGAGATATCAAGTATAAAACACTGAGTTAGAACCGAAAATTTGGTCCATATTGGTTTAAACTGGAGTGAACAAACGAGATAAGTGTCTGCGCTCCCTGGCTTGATATATTCATGATTTTTTTAATGGCAGCAATCAGTCAGGTGTCGTTTTTAGATAGAGGTCATTGGTTAAAACTTTCTTATTCACGAGAGCGTCTCGCCGTTCAAACTGCTTTACAGAGTTCAGCAGATAGCTAATAGAGAACAGTGCCAGGAAAGAAAAGACGCGAAATTGACATCATTTAGTTATAAATTTATCATAAGTGGGGGTAGTTCATATTTCTCATGTTAGTTCTTTGTTTATTTGTAATTTGTTTGTGTGCTCAAAATTCATTGAAACGTGTTATGCCATCGTATACATTAATAACTTCATGAAGTAAAGCGTGAAAAGACTTGTTAAAGTGCCGAGTACGATACCTAGAATCCATCGCTAATCTTAGCAGTTTAAATTTGATTCAAATATGAGCTGTGATGCCAGATTTATTGCGGTGATTAATACGATTCAAAGGGGAAATTAAACCTAAATTCAATAGATAGTGAATACGGGTGACGGAAGC
>JAGDQP010057096.1:0-12809 GCA_022664845.1 Lepisma saccharinum | reverse complement strand
AAATGAAAACTTTAAGGTTGAGTTAAAGGATGTTACACTATATGCCCGTCGTATGGATATATCAGCTGATTTGGCTCTTCAGTTAAATTGCTACATGCTTAAAGATACTGCAAAATTAACACTAACGCGAGTTGAAACTCGTGTACATACCATTCCTCAAAATGTATCAACATACAATCTGGATAATTTATTCCTGGGTAATGTGCCTAAAAACCTTGTCATTGGATTTGTCTCAAATACTGCATTCAATGGTCGATATGATCTCAATTCCTTCCATTTCAAGCACTTTGATTTAAACCATCTTCAGGTTCAAGTTGGTTCTAAATTCCATCCACCCACTCCCTTAACTCCAAAGTTTGCAGACCGTTTGTACCTTCAAAGTTATCAAACCTTGTTTTCCGGCACTGGTATTTTCCATCAAAAAGCTTGCCATACCGTTACCTATGATGATTATCCTCAAGGGTATACATTATATGCTTTTATTTTATCTCCTGCCAATACACTTGATGATGTTACCTGGGATGTAGTTAAAGATTATCCTGTAAATTTGAAAATTGGATTTGCAAATCGACTTCAACATTCAATCACCTGTATTGTCTATGCACAATTCGATTCCCTGATCCAGATCGATAAAGATCGCAATATTTATACTGCTAATGTTATTTAAAATCATATCTTTGCCAAATACCTCAAATCTATTACATCTATATAAGGTAGCAATAACATTGTATTTACCTCAGTCATTCGTGGAACGTCACGAAAATAAGTATTGTGCAGTTCACAGCCTTTGACCAGGGAGATGGCGAGACGCAGGATCTTGTGGTTAAAGAGTTTGCCATTGTGGATCCCGATGAAAGCCCCATTTCCATTTACGGAGTTACCGATAGCGTTGAAATATACCAACGATTACATCTCTACACATACTGGGATGATGGTGATTTGACATATAGTGATCTTAAAACAGTACTAATGATTTATAAGGCCAGTTCAGTGTTGTGTACCTACGAAGAAACACGCCAACATTTTCTCCAACGCCTTCTTGGACGACCTGTAATTAACGTAGAAGATCTCCAGTGTCCTAAATATATAGATTTATGTTTTCCTGTATCTTCGTGTGCACATCCACGACATCGATGTGCAGTACGTGAAGCCAAAGCCTATGGACAGTACCTAAAATACTTGGATTTATCTCGGTACATCCTTCCCCGGTGTTGTCCTACGTATATTCCAACACCGATTGTCGTCTCAGATGTGGACTCATAACATCATCGAGACTATTCTTTACGACTGTCTAAGTTCAACGGTATTCAGCGGTGTATATGCCATAGATACTCCTCCTATGCAAGTAAAACACCCAGCCGCATTAATAATAAATTTAAGTCCTTCCAATAGTGGCGGCAGTCATTGGGTGTGCGTATATATTAATGAAAAAAGAATCGGCGATTATTTCGATAGTTTAGGAAATTCGCCTCCTAGACCCATTCTGAAATTCTTACAAAGAAATTGTAAATATTATTATATAAATAGTGGACACTATTTATGTACTGGAGTATATTATGCTCCAGTACCAGCATAACCAGTCTGTCTTATGTGGACTTTTTTGTATTGTGTATATTTACTTTAAAGTTCGAAATCAAAATGTATTAAATAAATTTCATAAAACCAACTTAAAACAAAATGACCATCTGGTACTCAATTGTCAGAAAAATCAAAGCAAAAAATCAAAAATGTAAATAACTTTTCTATGTACTATGTAGTATAGTAGTTTATTTGTAATAAAAACCTTTAACCTCTAATTTATTTGGGTTTCATTTCATATCATGCAAGTACGATTTTACAAATGAATTGTGGATATTCCATCCTTCACTTTTGATGCCTGTAACTTTAACCAAAATTGTAGTTGCATACAATTATGCAGTGCGCATGCATACTCGTGCATTGGCTGATGGTAATTACAACATGAAGTATTGAGTTTCAAATTTATTGTACATAAGGCAGGACATCCCTGATCTTCAACATTCACAATGTTCTCAATGTGGAGTAGTTTCCGTAATAATGCGATCTTTTCACTACCTTTGCAATAAAAGACGGAACCCATTTCACATTGTGAAACAATATGGCGGATGTAGGATACAGTATATTCATTCGAAGTGTCCCATTGTAACCCATGCAAATTGCGAGTTAACCATTCGACTTGCCTCTGATATCCAACCGGTAAATCATAACTTTCACAACGTAGTTTTACCATACAATGAAATAATAGAGTTGCATCACATGCAACTAGACAATATTCTCGCATAATGTATTCATTCGCTGAAATTTTGAATCCCTGAAAATCAAGAATGTACTGCCTTGTGCATAGTATACGACAACCAACAGGATTTTGTTGTTTAAGAATCAACGGTATTAACTGAGCAATACACTCCGGGTCTTTCACGAACTGGTGACAAACTTTAAACAGTGTGTTTTTCCCAATATGAAAATGACCCTGTTGCTGAAAATGTTCATAATAGTCTTCAAAAATCTCAGGGTGAATTATATGAGTTTCGACATGTTGTGCGATCACTGTTCCTGTGTTCCATACATACATGCATTCATGAACACTATGTAAATTACATTCACTACATTTTCTCTTATATATGCACTTATAGTTTTCAAAATACTCTTGTCCACTATATATTCACCCTTACAATTCAAGCACTGAACCATAATTCACTACGTAGTTCCACTACACCACAGGGTCTTCACAGGGAGCACGGTCCTTGGCACTGAGTAATGTTACCATTTCCCATGGGCACGTTCTCAGTATGTGACGAATGCCCCAGTCGAAGTTTTCCTTCAGCGCAACTCCTGCTGGATGTCTCTCCAAATACAAGTGAAACAATATTTGTACAGTTCCTGATTCTTTCAGTATGGATTTCGTACGTTCTTCATTCATTCTATTTATATCATAAGCTGAGGCATCTGGAAATGTATAGACTCCACGGTGTTCAAAGCAGATATGATTGCATGGAGTAGTACATTTATTAAAGAAGCACCCTTCACAGAGCATGGCATGGTCGGAAAACCAGTCCTCAATGACCGAGTATATGCAGGATTCATCCACCCAGCGCGGAGAGTATTTGCATGGCCTCTCTGCGGGTGGAGTAACAACAACTTCAATAGTACATGCCTTTGACATAGTTACTTGTAGACTGACTACCGGAATAAGCAACATATATGCGTTATAAACCTACGCGCAGGCCGGAAGAGGCAGAGGTGGCAGCTGTTTCCCGCGGTCGTCCCCTTCAAGACCGGAAGCTCCATATGGTAGGGGTCACCAAAGGTCGTAAGAAATGTCAAAATTAAAAATTATGTGGCCCACGTGTTCAAATTTCCAGGGGTTGACTGAGACAATATTAATACCCACTACTATGTTCAGATTCTTTGCCTACGGGAAGTGGTATGTGTGTTGCTGACAAAAGGTGCATAACAACAAACATTTTCAAGAAGTGGCTTCAGCATTTCTCGAATCATATATCTGTAGGGCAAATATTACTCATTTTCGACGGAGGAAAGTTCCATTTGGATTATTCCATTGTTGAAGATGCAGATAAGCATGATATAACGTCATTCTGTCTTTTAGCGAATACGACACATGAATTACAACCACTTGACAAATCTGTATTTAAATCATTTGAATCCCATTGGGATGAAGAGGTAATACGATATTGGACAACATATCCAGAGCAAGCAATAAGTAAAATGCATTTGCGACATATTATTACCCCAGCCTGGCAAAAATCAATGAGTATGAAGAATATCCAAAATGGATTCCAAAGCACTGGTATATTCCCTTTTAATCCGGATGCCATACCACAGGAAGCATATCTTCCCAGTAAACTTACATTTCAGAATGTATCGTCACCAGAGTTGGAGCGGGGAAACAGTACAGATGGCCCAGGAGCATCTAGAAACAACACACAAATGATTGAGAAGAACTTACAGCTCACATATTGCATCAGGAGATGTCTGTGACGTACAGGTCGTCGATGAACATGAGGATGAGAACGTTCGTGAAAAGATTCAAAGTGAAAATCAGAGTGATAACAAGTCTTTCTTCAATATTCTCTCTACGCCAACATTACCAAGAAAGAGGAATAGCGTTAGAAATAGAGCCTGGAATTTTAAAGCTCAAAAGTTGACGCGGAAATTACTCGAGGAGCAGCCAAAGAAGAAACAGCAAAAATCCAGCACGAGAATTAGCGGGAAGGGAAACAGAAAAATGTCTAAATCATCGGTTAAAATGAACACACATTCACACACAGATAGTGAACAAGCCGATAATGTTAACATTCCATCAACATCTTCAGGCATAACACATCAGGGCGCATCAAATGAATCTTGGTATTGCTTTCTGTGTGATACAAGCGCAATGATTGTCATGCGATGTTGTGTAGTGTGTGGTTCATAGTGCCACGAAGAGTGCGTGGGACTGCAGGCCGACGATAAAGATGTATTCGTTCCCTCACTGTGAACATGAATAATGATTTCGAAAAATGAAAAGGTCATTTATTTTTTAAAAGGTTAGAAGTTAATTAGGAATGTGCATAAACTTTTTTCTAGAAGAGTACAGTTGAGTAAAGACATTTTCATTTTCTTAACAACTTGTTTAGTGGTTATAGGCCTACTTCGTGTTATTGAAGACTGTTCACGTCAAGTTTAGTTACATTTTTTTTTTTCATTTTTCATCATCAGTCTTAAGTTTTTATTTGAAGATTTTCGTTTTGAATTCGGTCTTACGTATAATTATATCATATGGAAATGTATTCTCAAGAAGCAAGAACTGGGTCTTATTGTAGTCACCCTAATGAAATAAGGTGAAATGGAAGCATTTTTTCTTTTTATGTTCTTATCAAGAAGGAATTGAGCTGCGCTCTCAAGATTTGCCTATATTGTACAAGAAACAGTTAAAATCGCATAATTATATGCTTTGTTGTTCGAGAAATATTCAAAAGTATTAAGGTGGGCCTTATTGTGGTCATTTACCTTACATAATTATAGTACCATCTACATTGTGTCCTTTCACATATATCATGTTTGCAGCAGATTCTGTACTCTACGCACCAGAAAAACATTGAAAATCACGTTCCTTGAACTGTTTTGCACACTGTAAAGAGAAACAATAGCAATTAGACCACATCGGAACTTTCACATTAAATCTCTTTTTCAATTTAAAATTTTTATGGCTATAGGAACAATGCATTTTGAGAAACATTTTGAGGCATTCCCAATGCTCTATGGCAGAAGTAGTTAAACTACTGTATTAATTAATACACTTGCCTTAAAAACTTTGGTTTAGATCTTTATACCTGTAATAGTTTATTGTGCCATCATTTCTGCATCAAGTAATAATATGAATACGTTCTCTTTCTCTTGTAATCTATAAGCAAACAGCCGAATAGGAAAGGACGCTATATTACCACGGCAAGCATCGTTTGTACTGCAGACGACGCGAGAATATACAAAACAAGACGCCACTTTCGCTTTAGTCAACCTCCAATTTAATTCCAGTGGCCTGCGGTTATGCCTTGTTTACATTACTAACATTTTACCATGGTTAACGTTAACCCGAGTTCATTTTAGTAATGAAAACGGTAGTTACTTATTAACGCGGATTTCAAATTTAACTACCGTCAACTTACGACGGTTATCTTGTAACGTTAGTAAGAAACGACTGTCTAAATGCAAGTTAGTTATTAGGCACGAATTACTTCGTGAGTTTTTTTCTTTCTTTATTGAAAAAAATTATATATTAGTGTTGCGTATTACGTTTAAAGTATGAAAAAAATATGGCAGAACTAATCTACAAACTTTGACGCTACAATCAATTTATTTTTTATAATTTATTCCTCTCCTGTGTAACAAGCAGATTCTTTACTTAACCACGGAAACCTCAACCTGTTTCTTTACAGACAATGGTAGTACAAGCATGATAACCAAGTTAAGTTCGGTAGTCTGAACGCAAGTTAGTTTTACCCATAAGTTTCACCATCGCAAAATGTTAGTAATCTAAACAAGGCATTAGTCACACGTCAAAATATGGAGGCTGACATGTTGTTCCTTAATTTTTATGAATGTTTGAAAATCCAAAAATAATATTATTTTTGCGTATTGGAGGCCCGATGGGACAAACAATAAAAATCATTTTTTTTTTCTTTTACTTCTTGTACAGTTATATAAGGAGAACATATGGAAGAAATGTCAACTTCAATATTTGAGTCTGAGCAGATTACTCATTTGTAAAGTAGGGATATAATACTGGTACGCGCTTTAGTAAAGATATTGTCAAAGCACGCACGAACATCATTAATCCTCAATTTGCAAATTTTTAACTGCGTCGAGACTCAAATATTATAGAGGGGCAGGCTAAATCCTTCTGTAGTCCGTTATACTTCCATTTTTGTTCCCTGGATCAGTGTGCGAATTAACGGGGGGGGGGTGCCAGGAATCCCCTCCCTGGAAAATGAGTTTCCCACCCTGACAAATTAATTTTTCGTTCCTGCCAGGGATAAATTTCTGTTCTCTAGATGTTTCGATCAAGATTAGATAGAAAATTGGGACATTTTTATTTGTCATAAATTGAAACTATTTTCATACAAGTAACAAGGGTATATAAACTTTTACTTGAACCCTACTTGGAAGGCATTTCTTTTCTCTTGTTTATGAAGTAGCTTAATGTGAAAGATTTAGTATGATTGGTTTGATTCATTAACCTCCTATTAGAAAATGGGAACTCTCCGTTGGTCTAGTGATTACCATCGCTGACTGTTGATCGTAGGATCCCGTGTTCGATTCCCGGCGCTGCCAAGAATTTTTTCCAAAGCGTGTGTGTCTGAAACGGTGTACGCTCAGCATTTGGGGAGTTGCTCTGAATAAAAGATGATAGCGATCACTGTTGAGAGTTTAGGTTCTCCTCTCCTAAGTCTTAACTCCTCTGGTCAGCGTGGGAGCAGTAGACCAATCTCCTCCCTCCGGGGAAAGACCTCATCAAGTAGTGCATTTAATATGGCTGTGATTTATGATATATATATCAGTGGCATGTAACATGGTGCCGGGCAGGTCCTTTAGGTAAGTTGAGCCTTCTCCATGTGAGATGTGAGTTTATTGCCCTTGGAAGTGGATAGTGGTTGGTCGTGGGGTGTTATGAGGTGTGTAGGTAACCCAAGGCTGTTAATTACGCAAGATCAGGAAAAGGGTAACATGGTTGCGGTGACGTCACCCAATATGGTGGCTGGAAGTTCCCCTCATGATGGAAAAGGTTCAGTTGTGAGTTCATTGACATGTATTGAATGATATGAGGTTTGGTTGCGGTGACGTCATCAGGTGTGGAAGTCCCCCATCTTTGAACGAAAAGTGTAATATGGTTGCGGTTACGTCATCAGGCGTCGGTAGTTCAGTTGTGAGTTCATTGACATCTGTTGGGTGATATGATGTTTGGTGGCGGTGACGTCATTAGGCGTGGAAGTCCCCGATCATGGAACGAAAAGTGTAATATGGTTGCGGTGACATTACCCAAGATAGCGCTTGGAAATTCCCATTACGTGTGAACACAGGAAAGGGTGGTCAGCTGGCAAGATGCGAAGATGCTAGTGTGTGGCTGAATTAGTGATGTAAGATGCGAAGATTGGGGAAAAGACCGTTTGGAAATCCTCATCATGTGAACATTGAAACAGTGTGCTGTTAAGCCAGATGTTTGTTTGAGCTTACCTCAATTTGGGGTTAAATATATTGTAAACGATTACAAAACAAGAAGGTGCTAGTGTAGTCTTGCCCACTTGTGTAACGAGTCATTCCTCTATGAGACGAGCAAAGAATTGTGGAAGACCATTGACGTGTGTACAAATGAGGATAGGCGAACATTGAGAGGAGAGGAAGTTAGCAGTAGATTCAAAATATTCCATCAACAGACAGGACAAATGACAATCGAATAACGAGAAGTGAAGAAAGAAACAAATGAATGTAGACCTCCTTAGACAAATAACAATAACCAGAAGTGAGCAAAGAAACGAGTGAATGTGGACTTTCCTTAGACGTAACTATAACACTTGCGTCTACCCACAGGTCACTGGAATAAAATGGCGGCTTACTAAAGCGGAAGTAACCCACTCTCGCTTATCCTGAACGATAGGTAACAGCGAGAAGCGCTCAGTCTGGCAGCTGCAAACGTATGAAGTTCCAAAAATTTTCAGACCAAAGAGCCACAGAGGGCTACTGCCACAAGACGATGCTCTGTGTTTGGTGGGATCAGGAACATGTGCTGTATTATGAACTTCTAAAACCCGGAACTAACGACAATAAATAATCATGCGTTGATTTTCAAACTACCTCAATGGACAACAAGACACGGCAAAGTGGTTTTGCTTCGCATCATCACACACATCAAAACCAGTTAAAAGACCGCAAAAGGATCTTGCCCTGGGATGTGTTAAACCACCCGCCGTACTCAGCAGATCTTGCTCCTTCATGTTATAATTTGTTCCGATCGATGGCACGCGCGCTGTCTAAGCAGCACTTCACACCGTACGAAGAAGTGCCAGAAAGATGGAACAAATCTGTTGCGAATGACGGACATTATTTTGAATAAAGAACTTGTTATGTCTCTCTTCAAAATATATTGTTTTCTTTGCTTCCAAATCCGCATTATTAACCGGTACACCTAGTATAAAAATAAACATTAAAGTATTCACTTCCATAAATTAGCAGTCTACCTACACCATCAACTTAACTTCTTTGTTCAATAAAAAGCGCAGCTAACACAGCTGAAATCTCTGGGATCATTAACTGATTCCTGCCTGGGAGAAACAATTGATACCCCCACAGGAACTCGGTGAACTTCCCCTAAAAATATAAGGATGGTTTAATATATAAAAGCACAAAAGCATCTTAGGCACCATGGGGGTTGCTCAACTCCTTACAAGGGAAAATCACGATATTTGTCGCTGAGATTCTAATCAAACATAGTGCATCTAATAGAGGATGGTGAGATACAGAAAATACCAAAACTTAAGTTGCGATGGACAAGGTGGGGCGCACAGCTAGGTGGGCGAAACCTCGAAATTCACAAAGTTAAATAAAAGATAGAGTGGGGTGGGGGACTCTGAACATATTAACGTTTGTCATTTGTTCTCGAAGAACGCCACCTTTAGTTTGGTAGAAAGTGGTGGAAGTGGAAGACTCTTGTGTGGTGTGCTAATTATTCGTGCGGCGGCAGGAACTCACATCTACTTTGGAGAGGAAAGCGAACAAGGTAACAACAAATGTAAGTACCAAGTAATAAAATAGCCATACTGTAGTTTGAGACCTTGTGTATATAGTGTGTAATTTCTACCAGAGACAGCACAGAGCCACGTTGTTGATGCATGAAAGTTTGGTGGAGATATGGCCATGCCTGACTACTGCATCCTGCCTGGTGTTGCCATCTGTGAAAAATTACAAACACTTAACCGACAACCGGCGTTGTGGGGCGACTCTGAACAGATTTGATGGGGTGACACTGAACACACCTTTGTATTGCTCTTACGTTGTTGTTTTACTGTATGTTTTGTATAGAGTGCCTTATTAGGGCTTCATGTTTCATTACAGATGCCCAGAGACTACAAGAGAGTAGAGAATTGCACAAAATACAAACGATGGAATGAGCAAATAATGGCCCAAGCCTTAGAGGAAATTAAAAGAAAGAACTGTTCCTCTGCCAAGCTGCCGAGAAATACGGGATACCCAAGGGAACGTTACACTTGCGGTTGAAATCTACACGCAGGAAGTCACATGGAGGTCAGCCCGTGTTTGGGAAAGAAGAGGAAGATGAAATGGCGAACGTGTTGGTCAAGATGTGTAACCGGGTGATCCACCGCTCACATGTGGACAAAACTAAAAACAATAATAAAGTGTGTTTGGAGGACTAGAGTATCGCCGCGGTCGAGCATAACAGATGTCGCCAGCGCATCAACCCCGTCAATGTGTGTTTATGATTGTAATTGTTTATTATATATGTAAACATACATATGATTAAATGTTAAAGAACATTCTTTATCGTTCCATTAAGAAGAAACAAAGACTCATTACTTACTCAATGATCCTGGAGCAATGGATGCTACCAGCTTGTAGAAAGTTGTGAGGTGTATTTCAGTGACCCAAACGGCTGTATAACTGAAATCAGACGATCTAATAACATACCTTTTCATATTGGAAGGTAGCTTTTTATTTACACTCTTTGCTTTTCAAGATATCTTGGCAATTGCTGAGGTAGTTGAATACCCTTATGAGGATATCCCTATAAAGTAGTAATTGCTCCTTGGATTAGAATCTATCTTTGGTTATTTCCAAGTTCATTCAGCGTTTGCTTAGTTGGTGATGATCCCTTTCGTTGGAGGTTCCAACTATAGTTAAAACGGGTCTATGTCAGAACGCCCACTGGTCAGATCGCCCACTTCTGAAAATGGTCAGATCGCCCACAGAAATGGCTAAACACGCAAATCCAGAAATGGTCAGAGCGCCCACCGGTCAGAACACCCACTCGTAAAAGTGGCAACAACGTTGAGTCTACGTCAGACGCCCACTGGTCTGATTGCCCACTTCTGAAAAC
This sequence comes from Lepisma saccharinum, assembly GCA_022664845.1. NCBI lineage: Eukaryota > Metazoa > Arthropoda > Insecta > Zygentoma > Lepismatidae > Lepisma > Lepisma saccharinum. Next base: position 2,185 of record JAGDQP010057096.1, on the reverse strand, counting down.
GGTCAGAACGCCCACAGAAGCGGTCAGATCGCCCACTTCTGAAAATGGCCAGAACGCCCACAGAAACGGTCAGATCGCCCACCAGAACGACAAAACACGCAAATTCAGAAATGGTCAGAGTTCATACCGGTCAGAACGCCCATCGAAACTCGAAAATAAAACTTAAAATGAATTTAAGTAAAATAAAAGTAATGTACAATCAACATGCTGCAAAGAAGGAAATATTGATTCACGGAGAGACAATAGGCATAGTTAATGAGTATGTTTACTCAGACAGCTCAAATCAACGTATGCTAAGTTGATGGATGAAATAAATAGAAAATGCAAATGGAGTGGAGCTCGTTTGCAAGAACACATTTTATTTTTAAAAGAAAACTACCAATGTGTCTCAGGAGTAAAGTTTATAAGCAATGTCTCTTACCTGTGATGATATACGGCTGTGAAACTTGGACAATAAATGCGCAAATGACTCAAAGACTCACAGAAAGAATTATGATGAGATGAATGATAGGAACAACTTATGTGCACAGCCCCCGACCCGACTCCGACTCACTTGCTTAAGAGTGAGCGTTCTGACTGGTAGACTTTGTGAACGTTTTCCCGAGTTTTTTTCATTATGTTTGTTCAGTATCGATTTAATATAAGTATTAAACTGCAAAAAATTAAAGTATTAACCGTGTACCTTGCTAGGGTTTGTATTTTCTAACCTGGGGGGATCCTGATCATTTTGGTGGGCGTTCTGACCGTTTCTGTGGGCGTTCTGACCATTTTCAGAAGTGGGCGATCTGACCAGTGGGCGTTCTGACCATTTTTACGAGTGGGCGATCTGACCAGTGGGCGTTCTGACCATTTTGGTGAACGTTGTTGCCATTTTTACGAGTGGGCGTTCTGACCAGTGGGCGCTCTGACCATTTCTGAATTTGCATGTTATCCTATTTTGGTGGGCGATCTGACAATTTCTGTGGGCGTTCTGACCACTTTCAGAAGTGAGCGATCTGACCAGTGAGCGTTCTGACACAGTCCCTTTAAAACCTGTTTGAGCGAGAAATGATCGTGAATATGTTCTTGATGATGGCCAGTATGCTAAAAATAGGCGATTAACTTATAATTCAGCATCATACGGGGCGGTACAGAATGAGCCAGGACCTTGTAATCTTAAGTGGTACGAATTATCCATACTTCGTATTCTTACATAAACTGTGTCCGAAACAGTGGATGGACCTGCATACCTATAAATGAACACAGGACTATTATAGATGGAACGGAAAGGTTTCCCTTTAACACCCCAAATGTAAGAAAAGCCGCATTTGACTACGCTGAGAAGAACGCACTGAAGCATCCTTTCAACAAGGAGACGTGATTGGCGGGAAAAGATTGACTTCGATTGTTTCTCAAACGACGCCCTGGTTTATCGTTACGAACCCCGCAGCAGCTATCTCTTGCAAGAGCAAAAGGTTTCAACAAGCAAGTTGTCACAGAATATTTTGATCTACTGCCTGAAACCATAGAAGACACTGGCTTGGTCAGCTCTCCGGATCACATCTACAACGTGGATGAGATCGTCCTTCCCCTCAACAATAAACCACAGCGTGTTGTGGCAGAAAAGGGTAGCCCAAATGCAGTGCTTGTGACATCCGCCGAGAAAGGAGAAAATGTCTCGTTAACTACGTGTTGTAATGCTGCAGGCGCTTTCATTCCTCCGTACTTGGTGTTCCGCGGAAAAATGCAGCGTATGATCTGAACAATGATCTTCCCCCAGCTTCTGTTGTTGATATGAGCGACAGTGGATATGTGAAAGAAAATGTATTCTTACGTTGGCTGCATCATTTTCAGCGTTGTAGGGTCCCTGGGAAATGTTTGCTGCTTTTGGATGGCCACTACAGCCACGCGAAAAGTATGGATGTTCTAATGTTTTGCGAAGAAAATGATATTGAACTCCTCTGTCTGCCTGCCCGCTGCACCCATCGCTTACAGCCTTTGGATCGGTCCGTTTTTAAAGTTCTAAAGGCGTATTGCGTGTCTGCCGCCAACAAGTGGATGCGTTGTCATGTTGGAAGGAAACTAACCTCAATCAGCTTTGGACATGTTTTCCAAGAAGCTTGGGGAAAAGATGCTACAGTTGGCAACGCCGTTAAGGCCTGTGGCATTGTTCCCCTTAATCCCGATATCATTCCTGATCATTTGT